>JARQOD010003965.1:0-59366 GCA_033576555.1 Oophaga sylvatica | reverse complement strand
GCAAGGAAAAATAAAAATTGGAAAAATTTTTTTTGGGGGGTTTTTTTTTGGTTTCAAAAACCCAAAAAACCCCAAATAGTAACAGAAAACAACCTTTCGGTAAAAAGAAAAAAAAAGGGTCCAAAAAAAGCCTTCCCCATTATGGCCCCAACCTTCGGGGAAAACACAGATCAAGGCAGTGCAGCGGTAGCTCTGTGAGTAGCGTAGAGGGGCCTCCAGGTCAGACATATGACAAACAGGTGTCTGCTCAGTGAAGCTGCAATTAGCTAGCTACAAAGCTTACCCTGATAATAAACCATTTATGTATTTATTTTGTGGAAGGTGAGCTCACTTTGCTGCTTGCAAAGTTTGACACAGTAACACATTTGGTTAAAGTCTTTGGGTGGTTTATTGCTTCATAAACCATAAAGCCCAAACTAGTAACAGAAAACAGCCTTTCTGGCTCAAATGAAAACAAAAAGTCCATATAAAGTCATTCCCAGTATGGCTCCCACCTTCTGGGACAACACATACGGCAGCTCTTGTAGGAGATTCAGTCTGCAGGTTTCCTTCCTCCCAAAACAACACAGACAGAGAAAAATAAAATGGCTGGACATTTAACTCCCTCCAGCCATACCCTGGAGGTGGAGATATGGTGGATAGGCATCCTGCCCGTCTCTAACCTTGCCACCATGAAAGCCAGACCCATATAGCGACTGGATTGCGCTCTATACATATCATGCTGGAAGAAAACTTATGGCTTTCACATCACGCAGGACAGCAACCCTTGCGATACAAATCTCCCCTCACGTACAGCACCAGTCACCCTGTTACATATTTCTCCCTCTCTGACCAAAGCAGTGGGCTTTGCCTCCTTCAGACACCAAACAGGGAATCCGGGAGTGGGCATCTGCGTTCCCATATAACTTCCCGGGTCAGTGTTCTACGTGGAACCTGAAATCCTGGTGCCTAAGAACCAATTAGTCACCCGGAATTCTTAACCTTTTTATCCCTTATCCATCTCAGAGGGGCATGATATGAAACAAGTTTGAACCTCCAGCTTAGTGAATAATACTTCAGTGTATCCACGGTCAATTTTATGACTAGACACTCCTTCTCGACAATGGCATAGTTCTTCTCGCACGATGAGAGCTTTCGGCTCAAATACAGGATGGGATGTTCTTCATTTATTTCTTGAGAGAGCACTGCTCCCAAGCTGACTTCTGATAAAGTCTGGACCACAAACTCTTTGCTGAAGCCTTGCGTGACCAGAAACGGATGTTTACACAGTGCCTGCTTCAGCTCCTGGAATACCAACTCTGTGTCATCAGTTCATTTAACTATCGCTGTTATGGTCCAATTAAGAAGATCTGTCAACGTTTTGGCGATTAGAGCAAAACTTGGACTGAACCATCGATAATACCCCACAATACCAAGAACGCCCCCACTTGCTTCTTGGAAAGCGGTTGCGGCCATTTTTGAATTCCCTCGATCTTGTTCATTTGCAGCTTAATTTCACCCCTTCTGATGACATAGCCTAGGTACTTGTCCTATTTCTATGGCACACTTTTTTGGATTTATGGAGAAACCCTATACCTTTGGCAGATGACTAGCCCAGTCAGGGCTAAAGACCACAATGTCATCGAGATATGCTGCAGCCTACTTCTTAAGCAGAGCCAGGATCTGATCCATTGCCCTCTGGAAGGTTGCCAGGGCCCCCTGCAGACCCAAGGGCTTTTTGTATTGAAAACACCCATCATGCATCGAGAAGGTTCTTCTCCTTGGTACTCTTGGGGATCTTAAAATAGCCCTTCGTCTCATTGAGGGTTGTAATGTACCTCGCGGGACCAAGTCTTTCAATGAGTTCGCCCACACAAAGCATCGGGTACACATCAAAACTTGAGACTTCATTCAGCTTGCGGTAGTCGTTACAGAACCGCTACTCACTGTCGGGCTTTGGCACGAGGACGATTGGACTTGACCATCAACTTTTCGACTCCTCTGTCACCCCAAGGTCTATCGTCCTCTTCACCTCATTTGGAATCACCTTCCGACGTGCTTCCAGAATTCTATAGGGCTTGAGGTTCACCCTTACATGTTCAGTCAACACGTCATGCTTCACCACCTGGTAGTTCCGAGAAAAGGTCACGATTCCACTGCAACAGCTCCCAACACTGTTGACTCTGGGCCAGCATTAGAATCTCTGCAATGGTAACATCCTCCACTGTGGCTTTGGGACTGGCTCCCAGGCAAGTGGTTTCCAATGATTCTCGGTCTCGCCAGGGATTGAGCAAGTTCACATGATAGACTTGGTGCGGCTTCCTTCGACCTAGCTGTTGTACCTTGTAATTAACTTTGCCCAGTTTTTCCACCTCCTCATATTGGCTTAACCACTTGGCTAGGATCTTGCTCTCCACTGTGGGGATAAGTACTAGCACGTGGTCCCAGGACTGGAACTGCCTCAGCCTGGCTGATCAGTTATACACCCTTGCTTGTGCCTCCTGTGCCTGGAGATGCTCGTTCACGATAGACATTACTTTTGCCATCCTATCCTGCAGCTGGGCAACATGCTCTATGATGCTCTGGTGTGTCATGACCTTGGTTTCCCAGATTTCCTTAGTGATGTCCAGTAGCCCTAGCAGATATCGACAATACAGGAGCTCAAAAAAAGAGAAGACAGTAGAGGCTTGGGGAACATTTCTAATGGAAACAAGCAGAAATGTAAGCAGGTAGTCCCAGTCTTGACCCTCCTTCTCAATGACCTTTTTGAGCATGGCTTTCAAAGTTTTATTGTAGTGCTCTACTAGGCCGTTGGTCTGTGGATGTTGAACTGAGGTTTGCAGCTGGGCAATCTGGAGGACCCTACACAGTTCTTTCATTACCTTGCTCATGAAAGGGATTCCCTGGTCTGTCAAAATCTTCTTCAGCATCCCCATCCTAGCAAAATTATTGACAAGTTCCCAGGTGATACTCTTAGCCGAAGTGTTCCTTAGGGGTACTGCTTCGGGTACTGCTTCAGGGTACAGGGTCGCATAGTTCATGACCACTAGGATATCTTGGTGACTTCATGCAGACTTAACTAGAAGCCCTATTAGGTGCATGACTATTTGCTCACATGGGTACTCTATTACAGTTAGAGGGACTAGGTGACTTCAGAAGTGAGAAGAGCGAGCTGTTATCTGGCAGGTAGGGCAGGGTCTACAATAATTCAGGATCTCTGGGTAACTTCCTGGCCAATTGAAACTCTGCAATATTATCTCCTGCATTTTCTCTCCCCCCAAAAGTCCCCTCAAAACATGCAAATGGGCCATTCTAAAACCGTCTACCGGTAGGGTCCTGGAACCAACAGCAGCTCAACTAAATCAACTTCCCTCAGTGTAGTCACTTGCTACAGCAATTCGCCATTGACTGCAAAGAGTGGGTACCCGGTGTCAGCCCTCGGCTCTTGAGCAACCCCATCAATCAGACACATTTTTTAAGGCCCCTTTTAGGGTAAGATTCCACATTTCAGAAGTCCCAAAATTTTCCTTTGAAACCCCCAGTTCAGGAACCTCGGATCATTGGTTTTCTTTTCGTCCTCATCACCAGCTAGGACACACAAGGGGAACTCGTCCATCTCCGATGAGTTTCATCAGGGTTGCGCTGACTCCTGACTGAGCCACTTGAAACCCCTGCCTTTCCCCACAAGTCCGAGAAGAAGCTGAAGTTTCGCCTGATTATCACGGAGTGTCGCAAGTCTCTGACTACCTAGACCTCATGGAACTCTGTACCATGGCTCATTTTTATCAACACTCTGGCAGTAGGCTAGTCTTTGGCATCCCCATGGATACAGCAGTTGCCCACATGTTTCCCTGTGATCAACTGGTGGGGAAGCTTGGCAGTTATCAGAGTCACCAAACACCTGGAGTCCACGAGTCCTGACACCAGTACTCTATTTATGGTCATGGGCACAGGGTCAGACTGGCCTGGCAGGGAATCGGGGAAATCCCCAGTGGGCCCTTGCAGTGGACCAGGGAAATGGAGTTGGGAAGAAGGAGAGAAGATAAAAAAAAGTCTGCGGATTTTAGGGGCATGAGCCCTCCACTATCTATATCATGCAACCAGAAAATAGAAAAATATAGCAAATATTTTACATGATTTAAAACATATCTTTTACTTGTTAGTTTTAAAAAAAGATATCACCTTAACATTTTTAAGTGAACCAATACACCAGTGAACAAATATCAATAAAAACACTTATTTCTGTTCCCAGTCTGGGATCAATTACAGAACTATTTACCCCTATTTGATATAAAGGAGGAAAAATAATTTTTAGGACTTTCCTCACACTATTCCATAGCATTTTTGTGAGTCAATAAATAGCTCAGTTACTTCATAACACTTCTTTAGAGCCTAATAATACATAAATTGATCACATTCAAGTTAGCACCAGGTAGACCAGAACATGGTATAAATTCAGTATCAATTTTATGGTTGAAACCAATTTTCTTTAAGAAAGGCAAAGGCAATGTTTCTCTTTACATTCCCCATATGTGTCTGCTCTAGTATACTGTTAGATCATCCATTTTACTAATAAGATTCATGAAATGTTTGCATCAGTTGTTTTTGTCAACATTTTATACTCTTTTATGTCCTCCTTTCTGAATACTATTTTAAATTCTCCTTTCTGACCAGAGATTATCACAGTTAATCAACTTGTGAGACTACTCCAATCGTAATAGACACAATGCTCTTGTTACCAGGGTCTTCAATGATAGTGAAATTTTTCATTTTCAAAGTAGGTACAGCCAGCTTCTACAGTTTTACCTTTGTCTCATTTCTCCTGGTAATGTCTAAAGTCCAAGAATAATATCGGGCTTCTCTGGTCTTCTCTTTTGCTTGTATTTTATGTTTTTTATGGTTTTTTTTTCATCATATCAGTTATATAGTTAATTAGAGGTGAGTGAATGTGTAAAATTTTGAAATTGGAGATTTGCTTGAATCTGTTACAGGAAATTTGAATCACATGTGTATTAATATGCTCTGGGGCTTCACCAGACCAGTGAACAGCATAGCCATAAGTAGAAAAAAATCAGTGAACTCAGAAAGTATACTCTTCAAATTTTCATCCATTTCCCAACCTTTTATAATTTAGCAAAATTGTGGCCATCCAGTCATCCATTTTGTTGGATTTACCCAGAGTAAATCTCAAAAATTTAGATTTTTGCTGAATTTAAATTGTTTGTAATATTCAAGGGAAATTTGTCTTGAATTGAATTACAAATCTCTTTATACATTAGTAGACTTTACAGCATTTACATGTCTGATGAACCCTACATTAACATGCTCTTTTTTTCATGTTTATTAGATGGAACAGCAGTAGTTTTAGGTTTCAGAACTTCCTCCCCTTCCCATGCAGAGTGCCCATATTCCTAAAAGACACTTCCTGGCTCTGCTTTGTTCAACTCTACTTTGTGGTCCAAGAACTCTTCAGGTGACAAATTAGTTCCTCCATTTTCAACAGCAGGTTCATAACTCTCCATGCCAACCACAATATTGGAACCTTTTGATAACTATTAGTGATGCGCAAATACATTTGGCTCTATTCGTTAGTACGCTATTCAGGCTATTCGTTACTTGGAGAGTAATTTGCTATTTGCCTTGGTATATCCGAGTGAGCCGCCCAGCATGTTTGGCGGTTTATTTGCAGCCAATGAACATGCTGGGCTTGCTTGCCAATCACAGTAATGCCGGCGCCATCTTTTGTGTGACATTACTGTGATTGGCTAGCCTTACAGCGTCATAGGGGATATTTAATGCCTGCCGGTGACATCTTGCGCACATTGCAGCTGGAAGCAGCGTAATGAGAGCGTAGTGTGAGCATAGGGAGAGTAAAAGCAGCATATAGGGAGAATTTGTGATTCCAAAAAGCTCTTTTAAGTGATACTGAGGGGGAAGATTAGTTCTTTGTTAGTTGGGGATAGCATAGGGAGAGATTTAATACGAGGGAGAGTGAAAGACAGACACCTGGGTGTTATCATTGAAAGTGCAAGCTGCAGAGTTCTGCTAGTTTGCATTGTGTTATATAGCTTAGGAACAGACTGTTGAATTAGGGAGCGATAGGCAGGGATTCATCCACTACCATAATATGCAAAGCAGCTCTTTTTAGAGCCAAATAATATTAGTTATTAGTATTACCAGCATATACTAAACCAATTTTTTGGAGCTGCATAATATTTCTGTGTACCAACATATACAATTTTTTTTTTTTACAGCTAAATAATATTCGTCAGTGCCAGCATATAGTAAACATCCTTTTTAAAAGCTAATATTCCTCGACTATTGCTGAAATAGTGTCATGCCGCTCTCACCACATTCCTCTGGTGCTGGGGCTCAGCGCACCTCCCACACTTGACCCTGTGGCTGTTCACTCGACTCCAGATCCCTGTCCAGCGCGCATGCGGTCCTGAGTCTGACTATGGCCGCTCCATCTCTGACGTCTCTATGGTCTTGGAGGACCTGACCCGGAAGTTCCAGCACACTTGTCCTACATCTGGCCATCTCTTCCTGATTATTGTTGTGCTTCCTAGCTAGACCTACTTGGTCCCTGCTCGGCAGCTCCTTGTACTCAGGTCCCTTGCCTTGTACCTCGACGTGCTTCCCAGCACGTGCTTTGCCTTGCTTTGTACCCAGGCGTGCTTCCTCACACACGCCCTGCTTTGCCTCTTACCTTAGCGTGCCTCTCGGCACTTGCTATACGTACCCCTGTCTGTTGCTTACCTTTGTGTGCACGTCTAGCACTGTCGTGTACTCTGCATACCCCTAGTACGTGTCTAGCACTGACAAGTACTCTGCATACCCTGAGTACACGCCTAGCACTGTCCTGTACTCTGCGTGTCCCCGTGTACGCATCTTGCACTGTCCTTTACTCTGCGTGCCCTCGTGCACATGCATTGCACTGTCATGTATTCTGCGTGCCCCTGTGCACACACCTAGCACTGTTCGGTACTCTGCGTGTTCCCTTGTCCATGCTTTGTTCACTTCCACACCCTGTGTTAGTCCTGTGTTCTGTGAGCCTGCCACCTGGTTCCAGCAGTCGTGGTACTCTATTCCCCTGGGCCTGCCCCTGATGCTCCCTGTATAGGGGTGGTTCTCACTAGGTCAGCTCACCCAGGGTGGGTTGGTATTATGACCCAGAGGGTCCACTCCAGGAGTCATCACAAATAGCTAATATTTATTTAGCAGTGATGTAACTGGCGCAAAACCTTCTGAGCTATGGAAAAATCACTATTTACCAGTAATTTCCCTAAGTCTGCTGTTGGCATGTCTCATAGTTGAATAAATAGTGTATCTTTATCTAGCAGTTGTGCAACTGTCACAAATTCTGCAGAGATATATAAGCATCACAGTTTACCAGTGGCAATAATTTTCCTTAACCTGCTGTCGTCGTGTGTCGTAAAGGCGATCTAAAAAAATTAGAATTTTCTATTGGTTAAATAAATAGTGTATCTTTATCTAGCAGTTGTGTGACTGGCACAAATCTTGCTGAGAGATGCAAACGTGACTATTTACCTGTAATTGTCTGCTGTTGCGTAATAAAGCTGATATCTGAAAAAAATACCTACACATTGTTAGATACAGGGAATTTGTGCATAACACTTCTGTGAGGGTACTTGTGAAAAATAAAGTCAGGAAATTTTTTTTCAGAATGCATTCAATATGAGAAAGGGACATGGATGTGGTGATGCCCGTCAAAGTGTGACAGATGAGAAGTTGACTGTATCTCGTCCTAGCTTCCTGTCAAAATTTGGTCAGCGTGCTACACCACTGTCGAACCCAGACAAGTGCGAGGATGTTGTTGGTTGGATGGCAGACAAAGGCTCCAGTGTGTTGACAAGCAGCACCACAAAGTCTTCTACATAGTCCAGTCTCAGTAGCCAAGAGGCTGGGACTCTGATTCCTCAGCCTGGTCCTTTTTCCTCCCCCATCAAGAGTCACAGGAGACATATGACCCCAATGCTGCCCACTGTTTACGTTCCCTTGTAATTATTCAGGCCTCTCAATGTGCATCATTAAAGAGTGTCATGAGGGGGTGGAGTGTACTGATGCCCAAAAATCTGAGCACCCACTGCCAGGAGGAAGCCACTTTGTGGAAGGTCAATTCATGCCTGAAGAGGTGTAGGATAATCATGATGCACAGTTGTCATCAAGACAGCCTAAAATTGCAAATCAGAAGGAGGATCAGATTGATGAATTGGAAGACAGTGTGTTAGTGTTCGAGTTCCCGCGGCTGCACAAGGGGAGTCTCAAACCAGTCCCACTGCAGTCCCCCATCCATCTCCATCCACAGTGGAGCCTGCTCAGCAGAGACATTGGTCCCAGCGTCTTGCCCATTCCAATACTGTGCAGAGACTTGCTGCTGCCCTTCCTGGATCGTCTATTATAGCCAGTGCTGGAGCAGACGTCTTTGGGACGAAGTCCTGCGTTTCCCCTTCTGAGCATGCCCAGGGTAAGATCTCTCATTGGAGATCAGGGGTCACATGTTCAGGTACTGCAGCAGCTCCTATTGGTCCACCAGGAAGGTCCTGAAACTACATGTGTTTTGGAACAGTTTCTCATTGGTCTTTGTTTCTGGCAGGTCCTGTAGCTGTTACTATAAAAGGGTGGCATGGCTGGGCCGCCATGCGCTAGTATCAATTGCATTATGTGCTTTGCACCAGTGTGATCATGCAGGCATGTGGTTAAGGCTCGGCTGAAATAAGCCCCTAGAATACCGACACCTCCGGTGAGGAGATTTGAGTGCAAGTGGTTAGGGCTTGGCTGAAATAAGCCCCTAGAATACCGGCTTCTCCGGTGAGGAGATTGCTTGATTGCATTGCTGTCTGCATGATCACGGACTGCTATCCACACAGCAGTTATCTGTGTATCCCTGTGGTGTTAACAGGACACAGTCTTTTTCTCAGTGGCTCTGTGACGCAACAGGGTTCGCTTTATAACGCTGGTTCAGCGCCCTAGCGTTTTACTTTGCGGCTCACTGAAGCTAAGTGAGTTCGCACTTATTGCCATATAGAGCTGTGGCATTCCCGTTAGCGGCTCTGGGGATTAACAGAGTTCACACTTACTGCCACAGCGCGCTACGGCGTTTATTTTAGCGACTCTGCGGGATAACAGAGTTCTCTACTTTCGCCATCTTACTAGTAGTGGGCTTCGCCTGCACGGTGGACCCTGGGCTGCGAACGCACCTCTCTACTATATCTATTAGGTGAGTTCCGCACACCCTGACATAATACTAGCGCCAGGGTCTGGCTAGTAAAATGGCGGACGACCAGCATCTACAGCAGTTAATCCAGCAGCTGGAGGGTAGATTGGCGGTCCTTGAGCGCACAACCTCAGCTGTGGATGTTACCGCAGTCGCTGTTCAGGCTGCTAGCGTAGCTGCAGCCAGTTTGTCCACCGCTACCTCTGCTCCGACATTATCCCACCTCCCACTTCCAGACAAGTTTACGGGTGACAGTAAACATTGTCGGGGATTCGTGAGTCAGTGCTCTATACAGCTTGAGCTTCTGGCAACACGTTTCCCCACGGAACAGGCACAAGTGGCTTTTATTGTGTCTCTTCTGTCGTGCAGAGCATTGGAGTGGGCAACGCCACTGTGGGAGCGCGACGATCTTGTGGTGCGGAGTGCTCCTCGGTTTTGGAGGCTCTGAAAAAGGTCTTTTTAGGACCTCAGGTCACGCACGATACGGCGCTCCAACTGCTGGCAATGTCACAGGGCTTGTCCATGGTCAGTCAGTTCTCAGTCCAATTTCGGACTTTGGCCTCTGAATTAGAGTGGCTAGATAAAGTTCTTATTCCAGTGTTCTGGAGAGGACTGGCAGACCATATAAAGGACGCTTTGGCTACCAGGGATATTCCTGCCACACTGGAGAAACTCATTTCTATATCTACCCGCATCGACCTCCATTTTCACGAGCGGAGGTTAGAGCGGACCCAGTGTAGGCAGAGGTTTCGGCTGGCACCCACCTTTGCCAAACCTCTTGAATTTCCTGTTCGGGCGTCCGAACAGGACCAGAGACCGTGGAGACTACTTGAGTGGGATCCAAGTCTCGGATCACTCGAGTATCCGTGGTCTGTAGAGTGTGTCAGCAGCCAGGACATTATGCCAAAAGATGTCCCCAGCGAATGAGTAAACGGTCATGTTCCGTCACCATGGGTGCAGGGTCATTAGACGCGAGGGATTTTGCTCCGAAAGTGCTCCTTAAAGGGTTAATCTCTCTAGGAACATCCACTCTTCCCGCCAAGCTCTGTGTGGACTCTGCGGCAGAGGGGATTTTATGTCCTCCTCCTTTGACGCTCGCCGAGCCAATATAGATGAGTATTGAATGGAACAATCCTGCCCTCACAAATCACCCACCAGACTGTCTCTCTACCTCTGTCTATGTCCCCTTCTCATCAGGAGAATATATCCCTTTTTGTTCTTCCTGAGGGAATAGATGATGTTTTGTTGGGATTACCCTGGCTTCACCACCACTCTCCCCATATTGAGTGGTCCTCTGGGAGAATACTGGGTTGGGGTGATCATTGCAGAGACAGATGTCTCAGAGAGGACGTTCAGGTTTCCACCGCGGAGATACCCATAGACCTTGCTTCTCTCCCCAAGGTTTATCGGTCATACGCGGACGTATTCTCCAAAAAGGCAGTGGAGACTCTTCCGCCTCATCGCCCTTATGACTGTCCTATAGACCTCTTGCCTGGAACGAAGCCCCCTTGGGGAAGAGTGTATCCTCTCTCTCTTCCTGAGACGGAGGCCATGTCACAATACATCCAGGAAAATCTGGCAAGAGGGTTTATTAGGAAGTCAGTGTCACCAGCAGGGGCAGGATTTTTCTTCGTACAGAAGAAGAATGGAGAATTACGACCGTATATAGACTATAGGGGTCTTAATGCCATTACCGTTAAGAACAAATATCCTTTGCCCCTAATATCTGAGCTCTTTGATAGGCTCCGGGGAGCAAGGGTATTTACTAAGCTGGATCTTCGTGGTGCCTATAACCTGATCCGCATCCGTGAGGGGGACGAATGGAAGATGGCGTTCAATACCAGAGATGGACATTACGAATATCTTGTGATGCCCTTCGGGCTCTGTAATGCTCCAGCCGTCTTCCAAGATTTCGTTAATGACATCTTCCGGGACATGCTTGCAACCTCTGTGGTAGTCTATCTGGATGACATTCTCATCTTTTCTCCAGATATGGACCCCCACCGGAGAGATGTTTGCAGGGTCTTCGACCTCTTGCGGGCAAATTCCTTATATGCGAAGTTGGAGAAGTGTGTGTTTGAGCAGGAGTCTCTGCCATTCCTGGGCTATATCATCTCCACTCAGGGATTGGCTATGGATCCTGCCAAACTACAGGCTGTAATGGATTGGCAAGAACCCCACTCTCATAAAGCGGTGCAGCGCTTTATGGGGTTCATTAATTACTATCGCCATTTCATTCCCCACTTCTCTACTTTGGTTGCTCCCTTGGTAGCCCTCACCAAGAAAGGAGCCAATCCCAAATTGTGGTCAGAGGAGGTCTCCAAGGCCTTTACTTCAATCAAGTCCCATTGTGCTAGCGCTCCTATCCTACATCGTCCCGAGGTTGATAAGCTTTTTATATTGGAGGTAGATGCCTCGTCCGTTGGTGCTGGAGCAGTCCTTTTTCAAAAGGATGCTCAAGGTTGTAAACATCCTTGCTTCTTCTTCTCCAAGACCTTCACACCAGCGGAGAGGAATTATTCCATTGGGGATAGGGAGTTGCTAGCCATGAAGTTGACCTTTTCCGAGTGGAGACATCTACTGTAGGGGGCTCGCTTTCCCTTTCAAGTGTTCACTGACCACAAAAATTTGGTCTAGTTACAGACCGCCCAGCAGCTAAATTCCCGTCAGGCCAGATGGTCCCTGTTCTTCTCCCGGTTCCATTTCACCCTCCATTTTCTCTCAGGAGAGAAGAACATTCGTGCCGATGCTCTGTCTCACTCCGTGGTGTCCTCTGAGGAGGTGGAGGAGGAGCCTCGGCTGATTGTCCCCACAGAGAGCCTAAGAACTGTGGCCCCGGGTTCGCTTGAGCCTGTGCCTCCGGACAAGACTTTTGTGCCCATCAATTTGCGACCGGAGGTACTCTCTTGGGCACACTCGTCCAGGGTGGGTGGACATTTTGGGGCAAAGAGGACATCTGAGTTGCTGGCGAGGACATACTGGTGGCCACATATGGTCCGTGACATCAGGGAATATGTTCAGGCGTGCGTCTCCTGTGAAAAGAATAAGTCTCCTCGACAACGGCCAGCTGGATTACTTTTCCCTTTACCAGTGGCAGACAGGCCCTGGGAGATGGTTGGGATGGATTTTGTGGTGAGCTTACCCAAGTCTCGGGGCTGCACAATCATCTGGGTGATAGCCGACCACTTCTCCATAATGGTGCACTTGGTGCCATTACCACGGTTACGTCTGCACGGGCCTTGGCAGCATTATTCATCAGGCATATTTTCTGCCTACACGGTATACCAGACAAAATTGTCAGTGATCGAGGTCCCCAGTTTGCGTCTCGGTTCTGGAGAGAGCTGTGTCGTTTACTCAGCATTGAGTTGAATCTCTCCTCTGCATACCATCCCGAGACGAATGGGTTGGTAGAGAGGGCCAACCAGACCTTGGTCACATACTTGCGACATTTTGTCTCTGCCTGGCAGGATGACTGGGCATCCTTGCTACCGTGGGCTGAGTTCACTCTAAATAATGCTGTGGTTGACTCCACCGGACAGACCCCATTCCTCCTGAACTACAGTCAACATCCGCGGGTACCAGTGCCCATGCCCGTGTCTTCCGCCGATTCCAGGGTGGCAGACTGGGCTGTGGAGGCACGGGACATTTGGGACCGCACCCAGGATGCCATTCAGGCCTCCAAGGAGAGGATGAGGTCTTCGGCCGATGCCCATCGGCGCCCCGCTTCTACATTTGCTCCGGGTGACCTAGTGTGGCTTTCTGCCCGAAACATCAGGCTACTTGTAGAGTCCACCAAGTTGGCACCTCGCTTTTTGGGCTCCTTTAAAGTTCTTGAGCAGGTGAACCCGGTGGTTTACCGCCTAGCTCTTCTGCCTCGCCTTGGTATCACCGACACCTTTCACGTGTCCCTCCTGAAACCCGTGGCCATTTCCCGGTTTTCCGAGTCATCTGCCGGGACGTCGGGTTCATCTACCGACGATCATGAGGTGAACGCCATTGTTGGGTGCAAGGTGGTACGAGGCAAAAAATTTTATTTGGTGGATTGGAGGGGTTATGGGCCTGAGGATAGGTCCTGGGAGACTGCCGAGCTTGTTCACGCTCCGCAGCTCATCGCTGCCTTTGAGCGCAGCGAAGCCAAAAGAAGGGGGGCCCTAGGAGGGGGGTAATGTTAGAGTTAAAGTTCCCGCTGCTGCACAATGGGAGTCTTGAACCAGTCCCGCTGCGGTCCCCCATCCATCTCCATCCGCAGTGGAGCCTGATCAGCAGAGACGTCGGTCCCAGCTTCTTGCCCATTCCAATACTGTGCAGAGACTTGCTGCTGCCCTTCCTGGATCTTCTATTATAGCCAGTGCTGAGCAGACGTCTTTGGGACGAAGTCCTGCGTTTCCCCTTCTGAGCATGCCCAGGGTAAGATCTCTCATTGGAGATCAGGGTCACATGTTCAGGTACTGCAGCAGCTCCTATTGGTCCGCCAGGAAGGTCCTGAAACTACATGTGTTTTGGAACAGTTTCTCATTGGTCTTTGTTTCTGGCAGGTCCTGTAGCTGTTACTATAAAAGGGTGGCATGGCTGGGCCGCCATGCGCTAGTATCAATTGCATTATGTGCTTTGCGCCAGTGTGATCATGCATGCATGTGGTTAGGGCTCAGCTGAAATATGCCCCTAGAATACCGACACCTCCTGTGAGGAGATTTGAGTGCAAGTGGTTAGGGCTTGGCTGAAATAAGCCCCTAGAATACCGGCTTCTCCGGTGTGGAGATTGCTTGATTGCGTTGCTGTCTGCATGATCACGGACTGCTATTTACACATCAGTTATCTGTGTATCCCTGTGGTGTTAACAGGACACAGTCTTTTTCTCAGCGGCTCTGTGACGCAACAGGGTTCGCTTTATAACGCTGGTTCAGCGCCCTAGCGTTTTACTTTGCGGCTCACTGAAGCTAAGTGAGTTTGCACTTATCGCCATATAGCGCTGTGGCATTCCCGTTAGCGGCTCTGGGGATTAACAGAGTTCGCACTTACTGCAACAGCGCGCTACTGCATTTATTTTAGCGACTCTGCGGGATAACAGAGTTCGCTACTTTCGCCACCTTACTAGCAGCAGCGGGCTTCGCCTGCATGGTGGACCCCGGGCTGCGAACGCACCTCTCTACTATATCTTTTAGGTGCGTTCCGCAGACCCTAACAC
The DNA here is from genome assembly GCA_033576555.1 of Oophaga sylvatica. NCBI lineage: Eukaryota > Metazoa > Chordata > Amphibia > Anura > Dendrobatidae > Oophaga > Oophaga sylvatica. Next base: position 44,964 of record JARQOD010003965.1, on the reverse strand, counting down.
AGTGTGGTTGATGATGAGGCCACTGATCCAACCTGGCACAGTGGCATGCCTAGCAAGCACAGCAGTGCAGAGAGGGTTAAATCAATAGCATGAAAACAGTCAAGAAGGGGTAGTGGTTTAACTAGGGAGAACTCGGTCAACTGTTTCACAGAGCCCCCCACTTGGCTAGACAACAGGCCAAGGGTGCATTGTTCACCTGTATGGCAGTTTTCTTCTTAACATCCTTCAGACAAAACAATTGTAATTTTCAGCATTTGCCGTACCAAGCTAAGAAGAGGCAAGAACACTGCCAACCTGAGCACCACCAGCATGCAAAAGCACATGTCAGCTAGCACTCCAGTAGGTGGACGGAACATCTGGGTACAAAATCTGTGTCTAAGGGGGAAACCACTGCCCCTTCCCCTGTTTTACGGCCTTCCCACTCTGCTGTCCAGGAAGCAGGTGCTGATGCCTCCTGCCCACAATCTGCGGTTGCACAAACCCAACAGTCAGCAACCATATCAAGTTCATTGTCCCAGCGCAGCGTTCACTTGTCCCAGCCCCAGACATTTCACAAGAAGCAAAAATATCCAGCCACCCACCGACAGGTCCAAACGCTAAACGCCCACATTGCTAGGTTGCTAGCCCAGGAAATGTTGCAATTTTGGCTTGTGGGAACTGAGTCTTTCCGCAACCTCTTGGCAGTAGCAGCCCCACAGTACTCGATTCCCAGCCACCACTTTTTGCCTGGTGTGCCGTCAACACGTTAATATAAGCACATGTTACACAATATCAGCCGTGCTCTGGCCAACGCATTCACAGTGAAGGTCTACTCACAGACACGTGGACAAGTTCTTGTGTACAGGGATGCTACATTTCTCTGATGGCACACTGAGTGAACATTGTAGAGTCTGGGAGAGAGTTAGAGGGTGGGACATCACACATCTTACTCACAACAAGAATAGCGGGCCCAACTTCCATCAGAGTTTCAGACTCCTCTTATTCCAGTTCTTGGCTCTCCTCTCTCTTCCTCCTTATCCTCAGCGGAACTAGCCTCCCCATCATTCCCTAAGCTGGGAGGTCTGAAGCACTGCCTGTGAAAAGCAGCAGCACGTTCTGCTGACACTCTGTTTAGGTGATAAAGCTTACAACACAGCTGAGCTGTTGAAAGGGATAAAAGAACTCGCACAACTACTAGATAACGATACGCTATTTTTTAAACCAATAGGAAATTATCATTTTTTTTTAAATCGTCTTGCTGACACACTCCAAATGCAGAGTAATGAAGATTATTGCCCTTGCTAAATTGTCACGTAAGATTATCTATACCCGAATTGCGCCAGTCGCACAACTGCTAGATAATGATACGCTATTTTTTAAAACGATAGAAAATAATGATTTTTTTTAATCGTCTTGCTGACTCATTCCAAATGCAGAGTAAAGAAGATTATTGCCCCTGCTAAATTGTCACGTAAGATGATCTGTACCTGGATTGCACCATTCTTACAACTACTAGATAAAGATATGCTATTTTTTAAACAAATAGAAAATTATGATTTTTTTCTCAATCGCCTTGCTGACACAGTCCAAATGCAGAGTAATGAAGATTATTGCCCCTGCTAAATTGTCACATACGATTATCTCTACCCAGATTGCACCAGTCGCACGACTGCTAGAAAAATATTAGGTATTTTAAGTGGAAAATAGCAGAGAGTTGCAGTATGTACTTCCAATGATGAGAACACCCAGGTGACTGCCTTTCACCCAGCCTCCCTTCCTCCCTCCTATTAAATCTCTCCCTTCTATGTATTCACTCATCACTAGAGAAATGGTATTCTGCAGTATATACAGTGGGTACAGAAAGTATTCAGACCCCTTTAAAATTTTCACTCTTTGTTTCATTGCAGCCATTTGGTAAATTCAAAAAAAGTTCATTTTTTCTCATTAATGTACACCCTGCACCCCATCTTGACTGAAAATAACAGAAATGTAAACATTTTTGCGAATTTACTAAAAAAAGAAAAACTGAAATATCACATGTTCATAAGTGTTTGGGTTCGAGTTCACACTGCTGCACAAGGGGAGTCTCAAACCAGTCACGCTGCGGTCCCCCACTCATCTCCGGCTGCAGTGGAGCCTGCTCAGCAGAGACGTCGGTCCCAGCGTCTTGCCCATTCCAATACTGTGCAGAGACTTGCTGCTGCCTCTCCTGGATCTGCTATTATAGCCAGTGCTGGAGCAGACGTCTTTGGGACGAAGTCCTGCGTTTCCCCTTCTGAGCATGCCCAGGGTAAGATCTCTCATTGGAGATCAGGGATCACATGTTCAGGTACTGCAGCAGGTCCTCTTGATCCACCAGGAAGGTCCTGAAACTACATGTGTTTTGGAACAGTTTCTCATTGGTCCTTGTTTCTGGCAGGTCCTGTAGCTGTTACTATGTAGAGTGGCATGGCTGGGCCACCATGCGCTAATAACAACCGTTATATGCTTTGCGCCAGTGTGGTCATGCGTGTGTGTGGTTAGGGCGGCTGAAATACGCCATTACAATACCGACTTAATCGGTGAGGAGCTTGGTATGCTAGCTGGTCAGGGTCGGTGTCCTAGATGCCCTAGATTACCGGCATAACCGGTGAGGAGTTTGATTGCCGTATTCAGGGCCTGGCGTTCGACGCCATAGATTGCGGGTGACTCCCGCGAGGACATTAGCGCATTATCACGTTCTATGTTCCCTTAGCAGTCAACTGTGTACCTGGGTGCCTGACAGGACACAGAAGTTTGTCTCTGCGGCTCTGTGACTTAACAGGGTTCGCTTTCAACGCTAGACAGCGCCCTAGCGTGTTTATTTTGCGACTCAGTTGTGTTAAGTGAGTTCGCACACATCGCCATATAGCGCTGCAGCATTCCTTCTAGTGGCTCTGTGGAATAACAGAGTTCGCACATATTGCCACAGCGCGTTACGGCGTTTACTTTGGCGACTCTGCGGGATAACAGAGTTCGCTTCTTGCACCATTTTACTAGCAGCAGGCTCCATCTGCACAGTGGCCCCCGGGCTGCGAACGCACCTCTCTACATCATTTATTTGGTGCGTTCCGCAGACCCTAACAATAAGTATTCAGACCCTTTGCTCAGACACTCATATTTAAGTCACATGCTGTCCATTTCCTTGGGATCCTCCTTGAGATGGTTCTACTCCTTGATTGGAGTCCAGCTGTGTTTAACTAAACTGATATGACTTGATTTGTAAAGATCAACATGCTAAGCATGCAGATGAGGAGACTTAAAGCCGCAATGCTCCTCTGGGAAATATGCTAATTATGCAAATTGTCTCTTCAGAGAGGAAGAGAGCTAGAACTCTAGTGCCACCTTTTGGAAGGTAGCAATCCTACAAGTCAATGTCGACCCTTTAACGAGCCTTATCAAATGACCTAGGATAATAGCCAAACCAGAATCTCAATTTGCAGACACTGTGTTTCGGGGTTCAGCCCCTCGTCAGTGCAAAGCGGAGATCTGGTTTGGCTGTGGGAGAGGCGTCAGACCATTGTCCAAGAAATATCGTCACTCCTTGCGGAGATCAACATGCTAAGCATGCAGATGAGACTTAAAGCCGCAATGCTCCTCTGGGAAATATACTAATTATGCTAATTGTCTCTTCAGAGAGGAAGAGAGCTAGAACTCTAGTGCCACACTTTTGGAAGGTAGCAATCCTACAAGTCAATGTCGACCCTTTAACGAGCCTTATCAAATGACCTAGGATAATAGCCAAACCAGAATCTCAATTTGCAGACACTGTGTTTCGGGGTTCAGCCCCTCATCAGTGCAAAGCGGAGATCTGGTTTGGCTGTGTGAGAGGCGTCAGACCATTGTCCAAGAAATATCGTCACTCCTTGCGGAGATCAACATGCTAAGCATGCAGATGAGGAGACTTAAAGCCGCAATCCTCCTCTCTGAAGAGACAATTTGCATAATTAGCATATTTCCCAGAGGAGCATTGCGGCTTTAAGTCTCCTCATCTGCATGCTTAGCATGTTGATCTCCGCAAGGAGTGACGATATTTCTTGGACAATGGTCTGACGCCTCTCACACAGCCAAACCAGATCTCCGCTTTGCACTGACGAGGTGCAAAGTGTCCTGGATACCTTGAGTGCTGTCTCTTGGCCTTCCGGCATCGCCACTTCGTGGCTTAAGCCGGTTGCTGCTTTAGGGAGATAGCCAGGAGGATTCAGGGAGAAGATCCTTGGAGTTGTGGACGATGGGAGTCCGACTTCAATTCTCTGGGACCGGTGATAGCCGGGTCAAAAATGGATTCCGGATTGAAATCGCTGAAGATAAGAAGTTGCATTTTTCCCTGGGATATTTGGTCAACATGGTGTTTTATGACATCCTGAAGATTCGGAAGTCCGATATAATATGCCTGCAGGAGTTCAGGAGGGAAGGCAGGTATCTGCTGGTGCTATCTTCTATGGCAGCTTGCCAGAATTTGTTTACTGCCCTGAAAAATGGAGTTGCAAATCCTTTGCTGGAAGGACTTACCTTTACTGTGCTATACTCTAAGGGGGATATCCCACTTGTGGTTTTCATGCACAACCCTTTTGTTTCCCTGGAGGACATTACTTTATTTTTGAAAAGACATTGCATTTATGTTCAGTACTCCCACAGGGTCCTGAATGGAGAAGGGCTCTGGACCGGGAAGTACAAATTTTTTGTGAGATTTGGGATGGATCCCCAAGGCCCGGGAGGCATCCATTACCCCCCTCTTAATTTTTCAATTGGGAAAAATAGTGGTTTTTTGTTTTTTCCAGATGCCCCACTGTATTGCAGGAGGTGTAAACATTTCGGGCATACCCAGGATAGTTGCAAGGACATGCCAACTTGTAGGAATTGCAATGGTTCCGGCCATATGGCAAAAGACTGCACAAATCCTGTTATGTGTAATGCTTGTGGTGAGGAGGGCCATAAGTATCGGGATTGTAAGGCCAGGATCAGTCCTAGGTCTTACGCTGAGGTCACAGGTGGGGCAGCTGCGCCCCCTACTGCTGTTGGTGAGATTCCACAGGTTACAGACCCGGATCTTATTGAGGAACCTGAAATTATGGATGCACATGAGGAGGCCCTGCCCGAAACGGAGACTCCCAGCCCAGAGGTGGCAGGTTTGGAACTTGCTGAGGTTGAATGTGAGCTCCCTCATCAGTCTGATGTCTGTGGGGAGGGGGAGTTGGAGAGTTCTCTTGGTAATACCCCCAGTATATCTTGGTTAGCTACTGAGGAGGAGTTGACCAGTTGTGGAGATCAAGGTGACTTCACTCTTGCAAGGCCCTCTGAGGAGGAGGAGGAGCCTGGAACTTCCTGTAAAAAGCCCAGAACGGATTGGGCGGACGCCGGTGAAGATTGTTTAAGTCCGGTGAGTGAACGTAGTTACCCTCAGAATGTCTTCTCTCCTGACACCAATGTTTTTTTAGGCATTCCCGCAGACGTAAACAGATTCGGGGAGTTGCAGTTCCAGATGGAAGACGAAAACGGCTGAAGAAGAAGTGGCCTGTTTGTCGTCATGTAAATAACACCATCATGTTATGGCTCCCCAAGCGGTTGGGGCATTGCGTCCCTGAATGTCAGGCAAATTAGATCTAAATCCAGGAGGGCAGTCGTCCTAGATTACATTAAACAGATGAATGCTCACATCTTTTGTCTTCAGGAAGGTGGGATTGAGGACGCTCCAAGCGATAAGGACTGGCCTTACGGTCAGCATGTATGGTCTGGCTCATGTGTTAATAGGAATGATGGTGTAGGGATATTAATGGGTAACAGGGAGATTAGTTTAGATAGCTACACGGTGGTAGAGGTGGGTAGATGTATAATTGCACATGTTAGCTATAGGGGGTGGCGGGCTAGAATTATTAATGTGTACTGTCCATCAGGAAAGGATGGGAAAAAGGAGCGTCTGGCTCTTTTGGAAAAATTAAGTTTGTTTCTTCCAGGCAAAATGCCTACAGTTTTAGTTGGAGACTTTAATTGCATCACAGAAGGGAATTGTGACATAACTGGTAAAAAGTTATCCAATCTTATTTCTGATTTTTCCCTTCTAGATGCTGCTGCTCTGAAATTTGGCATCCCACCACCGCCAACATACCATGCTGATAGGGGTGGAATTGCATCCAGAATAGATAAAATGTTGTTTTCCAAAAATATGTTGTGTATGAATTTTGAACAAAATGCTGTACCTTTTTCTGATCATGAGTGTTTGAGAGGTGTGTTTAGTGCGATTGATGACCGTGTGTATGGTGGTGGGGTTTGGAAGCTGAACGTTAGGTTGTTAGAAGATGAGGATGTGATGAATGAATTAAAAATAAAGTATAAAGAATGGAGAGTATGTAAGAGGAATTTTGCGTGTGTGCTGGAATGGTGGGACTGGGTTAAGGTGTGTTGCAAAAAATTCTTCAAAAAATGGGGCTATAAAAAAGCTGCTATTTATCGGGAAAGATTTAATGATTTAAACAGGCGTATAGACTGGTTAAGGAAGTGTGGAGAAAGTGGGATGGATGTGTCTGATGAGCTGGCTGAGACAAAGAGTGAACTAAAGCGTGTTATGGATGAGAAAGGGAAGGAAATCATCTATCGCACCAAAATAGAACATCTGAGAAAGATGAAAAGTGCACAAGGTTCTTTTTTAAGAAAATGAATGGGAGAAAGGTTGATATGGATAAAGTCCTGGATAGGAACGGTTTGTGTGTGTCAGGTGAGAATGTGATAAAGGAGGTGAATAGGTTCTACAGCAAGTTATATGATAAAAAATGGATTGACTCTGGTCTTGTTTCAGAAGTGCTGAATGGGTTAGAAAACAAGTTGGGTAGTGAAGAATGTGATATTTTGAATGAGGATGTGATTATGGATGAAGTAGAAAACGTGATGAAGAGTGCTAAAAAGAATAAGACACCAGGGAAAGACGGATTGCCGGTAGAATTCTATGTGAAAGCGTGGGATTTCCTGGGTGCTGATTTGACTGAGATATGTAAGTACATGTGGGAGAATGGTAAGTTGTGTGAATCAATGAAGGAGGGGGTGGTTGTGCTTGTGTATAAGAAAGGTGAGAGAAAGTGTTTAGAGAATTGGAGACCTATAACGCTGCTGAATGCAGATTACAAAATCTATAGCAAATTGTTGGCGAATCGTATGCGTGAGGTGATTGGTAATGTTGTGGATGAGGATCAGGTGTGTGCGGTGCCTGGGAGAAGTATGAGTGATAACTTATTGTTATTAAGGGATTTGATTGGGGACTGCATGGGAAGGAAACAGAAGTGTATGGTTCTGACAATTGATTTTGAGAAAGCGTTTGATAGGGTCTCGCATGTGTTTTTGTTTAAAGTTCTGGAGAGAATGGGATTTCCTAAAAAATTTGTGAATGGGATAATGTCTTTGTATGATTGTGTGTCAAGCGAGTTTCTTGTTAATGGATGGTTGAGTGAGAAAGTGAATATTATGTCTGGTGTAAGGCAGGGGTGTCCCATGTCCCCTGTCTTATTTGTATGTGTGATTGAACCTTTGTTGTGCTTGGTGAGACACGATAAAGTGGTGCGAGGTTTGTTGGTACCGGGGAGTGGTGGAAAGCATGTGAAAGTTCTTGGATATATGGATGATGTTGTGGTTGTGAGTGAAAGTGTTGCGTCTATGAGTAGGGTTAAGTTGCTTTTGGAGTTTTTCTGTGGTGCGTCTGGCTTTAGAGTGAATTGGAATAAGTGTAGCTTTAAATGTTTTGGGGATGATAGGGTTAAAATGGAGGGGGTTAAATGTGAGGAGGGTGCTCTCAAAGTGCTGGGAGTATTATTTAATAAGGAGCTGGAAGGTAAGGAGAGCTGGGAGGAGTGTGGATTGCGCATAGAGCGTAAGTTAAATTTTTGGCGACTGAGAGACTTGACCTTGAGTGGTAAGATTTTGGTCATAAAAGCGGTGATTCTTCCGATTTTGCTTTTTATTGCAACAGTTTTTCCACCGTCTAATAGGAAAATAAAAAGAGTGGAAAAGTTAGTTTTTACTTTTTTCTGGAGTAGTAAAATAGAAAAACTTAAGAGAGAAAGTCTTTTTAAGGCATGTCACCATGGTGGCATGGCCTTTCCAAACATTGAGATTTTCCTGGGGCTTCAGTATATCAAAACGGTAGTTATTTTGTTGAATAAAGGAAATAATGGAGCGTATATGGCAAATTATTCTGCTGGTTGGATGTTGTATGGCTTGTGTTGGAGAAAGAGGGATGCTAGAGTGCCTGTTGCTTTCAAGTGTCCGGTCTGGTATGAGGTGATTGAAAAGTTTGTGAGGAAGCATGATTTACTGAGTGTGCCGATGAATGATTTTAGAATGACTAAGAAGGTGATGAAAATAATACATAAGAATTATGTGGAGAGTAATATTGTGGGTTTGAGAGGGAATGAAGTCTCGGTTGCATGGAAGAGTTTGGGAACGCATGGGATGTCTAATAGACAAAGGGATATTGTATGGATGTCCTTGCACAATATTTTGCCTGTGCGACAGGTTCAGAAGAGACGAGGTCTGACCAGAACGGAAGTGTGCCAGAGAGAAGGATGTGGTGGTTGTGAGACTGTGTGGCATACTATGTGGGACTGTGATTACGCATACAGTGTGTGGAAGTGTGTAGGTGGGTTGTGTAAGGAGTTAGCGGGGGTGAGTTTTATTGACTGGCGTGTTGCAATGTTTGGAATTGGTGCATGTGGTCGTGTGAAAAATAGAATCCTATGGTTAATTATGACTTGTGTGATGCAGAGTTTGTGGGATGTGAGGAATTTAGGTATTTTCAAAGAGAAGCATTTATCTGTGAATAAGTGTGTCGGGCTGATCCTTTCTAGATTATACTTGATTTATAAATTAGACAGTGAAGGCGGTGGTGGTTCTGATGCAGAGGGCGTTTGGAAATTTAAAAAATGGCAGCACCAGATCAAATATCAGTGAATTTTATTGATGTTTATGACGTCTTTTGTGTATACCTTTGGTTTGTTATGCTGAATTAAATATGAACCATGATGATGAGAGTTGAAACAACGACGTTTAAGTTGATGAGCTTATATTGAGTTGTTTATAACTAACCTGAATGGTTTAAAAAAAAAAAAAGGATACCTTGAGTGCTGTCTCTTGGCCTTCCGGCATCGCCACTTCGGTGGCTTAAGCCGGTTGCTGCTTTAGGGAGATAGCCAGGAGGATTCAGGGAGAAGATCCTTGGAGTTGTGGACGATGGGAGTCCGACTTCAATTCTCTGGGACCGGTGATAGCCGGGTCAAAAATGGATTCCGGATTGAAATCGCTGAAGATAAGAAGTTGCATTTTTCCCTGGGATATTTGGTCAACATGGTGTTTTATGACATCCTGAAGATTCGGAAGTCTGATATAATATGCCTGCAGGAGTTCAGGAGGGAAGGCAGGTATGTGCTGGTGCTATCTTCTATGGCGGCTTGCCAGAATTTGTTTACTGCCCTGAAAAATGGAGTTGCAAATCCTTTGCTGGAAGGACTTACCTTTACTGTGCTATACTCTAAGGGGGATATCCCACTTGTGGTTTTCATGCACAACCCTTTTGTTTCCCTGGAGGACATTACTTTATTTTTGAAAAGACATTGCATTTATGTTCAGTACTCCCACAGGGTCCTGAATGGAGAAGGGCTCTGGACCGGGAAGTACAAATTTTTTGTGAGATTTGGGATGGATCCCCAAGGCCCGGGAGGCATCCATTACCCCCCTCTTAATTTTTCAATTGGGAAAAATAGTGGTTTTTTGTTTTTTCCAGATGCCCCACTGTATTGCAGGAGGTGTAAAAATTTCGGGCATACCCAGGATAGTTGCAAGGACATGCCAACTTGTAGGAATTGCAATGGTTCCGGCCATATGGCAAAAGACTGCACAAATCCTGTTATGTGTAATGCTTGTGGTGAGGAGGGCCATAAGTATCGGGATTGTAAGGCCAGGATCAGTCCTAGGTCTTACGCTGAGGTCACAGGTGGGGCAGCTGCGCCCCCTGCTGCTGTTGTTGACATTCCACAGGTTACAGACCCGGATCTTATTGAGGAACCTGAAATCATGGATGCACATGAGGAGGCCCTGCCCGAAACGGAGACTCCCAGCCCAGAGGTGGCAGTTTTGGAACTTGCTGAGGTTGAATGTGAGCTCCCTCATCAATCTGATGTCTGTGGGGAGGGGGAGTTGGAGGGTTCTCTTGGTAATACCCCCAGTATATCTTGGTTAGCTACTGAGGAGGAGTTGACCAGTTGTGGAGATCAAGGTGACTTCACTCTTGCAAGGCCCTCTGAGGAGGAGGAGGAGCCTGGAACTTCCTGTAAAAAGCCAGAACGGATTGGGCGGACGCCGGTGAAGATTGTTTAAGTCCGGTGAGTGAACGTAGTTACCCTCAGAATGTCTTCTCTCCTGACACCAATGTTTTTTTAGGCATTCCCGCAGACGTAAACAGATTCGGGGAGTTGCAGTTCCAGATGGAAGACGAAAACGGCTGAAGAAGAAGTGGCCTGTTTGTCGTCATGTAAATAACACCATCATGTTATGGCTCCCCAAGCTGGTTGGGGCATTGCGTCCCTGAATGTCAGACAAATTAGATCTAAATCCAGGAGGGCAGTCGTCCTAGATTATATTAAACAGATGAATGCTCACATCTTTTGTCTTCAGGAATGTGGGATTGAGGACGCTCCAAGCGATAAAGACTGGCCTTACGGTCAGCATGTATGGTCTGGCTCATGTGTTAATAGGAATGATGGTGTAGGGATATTAATGGGTAACAGGGAGATTAGTTTAGATAGCTACACGGTGGTAGAGGTGGGTAGATGTATAATTGCACATGTTAGCTATAGGGGGTGGCGGGCTAGAATTATTAATGTGTACTGTCCATCAGGAAAGGATGGGAAAAAGGAGCGTCTGGCTCTTTTGGAAAAATTAAGTTTGTTTCTTCCAGGCAAAATGCCTACAGTTTTAGTTGGAGACTTTAATTGCATCACAGAAGGGAATTGTGACATAACTGGTAAAAAGTTATCCAATCTTATTTCTGATTTTTCCCTTCTAGATGCTGCTGCTCTGAAATTTGGCATCCCACCACCGCCAACATACCATGCTGATAGGGGTGGTATTGCATCCAGAATAGATAAAATGTTGTTTTCCAAAAATATGTTGTGTATGAATTTTGAACAAAATGCTGTACCTTTTTCTGATCATGAGTGTTTGAGAGGTGTGTTTAGTGCGATTGATGACCGTGTGTATGGTGGTGGGGTTTGGAAGCTGAACGTTAGGTTGTTAGAAGATGAGGATGTGATGAATGAATTAAAAATAAAGTATAAAGAGTGGAGAGTATGTAAGAGGAATTTTGCGTGTGTGCTGGAATGGTGGGACTGGGTTAAGGTGTGTTGCAAAAAATTCTTCAAAAAATGGGGCTATAAAAAAGCTGCTATTTATCGGGAAAGATTTAATGATTTAAACAGGCGTATAGACTGGTTAAGGAAGTGTGGAGAAAGTGGGATGGATGTGTCTGATGAGCTGGCTGAGACAAAGAGTGAACTAAAGCGTGTTATGGATGCGAAAGGAAAGGAAATCATCTATCGCACCAAAATAGAACATCTTGAGAAAGATGAAAAGTGCACAAGGTTCTTTTTTAAGAAAATGAATGGGAGAAAGGTTGATATGGATAAAGTCCTGGATATGAACGGTTTGTGTGTGTCAGGTGAGAATGTGATAAAGGAGGTGAATAGGTTCTACAGCAAGTTATATGATAAAAAATGGATTGACTCTGGTCTTGTTTCAGAAGTGCTGAATGGGTTAGAAAACAAGTTGGGTAGTGAAGAATGTGATATTTTGAATGAGGATGTGATTATGGATGAAGTAGAAAACGTGATGAAGAGTGCTAAAAAGAATAAGACACCAGGGAAAGACGGATTGCCGGTAGAATTCTATGTGAAAGCATGGGATTTCCTGGGTGCTGATTTGACTGAGATATGTAAGTACATGTGGGAGAATGGTAAGTTGTGTGAATCAATGAAGGAGGGGGTGGTTGTGCTTGTGTATAAGAAAGGTGAGAGAAAGTGTTTAGAGAATTGGAGACCTATAACGCTGCTGAATGCAGATTACAAAATCTATAGCAAATTGTTGGCGAATCGTATGCGTGAGGTGATTGGTAATGTTGTGGATGAGGATCAGGTGTGTGCGGTGCCTGGGAGAAGTATGAGTGATAACTTATTGTTATTAAGGGATTTGATTGGGGACTGCATGGGAAGGAAACAGAAGTGTATGGTTCTGACAATTGATTTTGAGAAAGCGTTTGATAGGGTCTCGCATGTGTTTTTGTTTAAAGTTCTGGAGAGAATGGGATTTCCTAAAAAATTTGTGAATGGGTTAATGTCTTTGTATGATTGTGTGTCAAGCGAGTTTCTTGTTAATGGATGGTTGAGTGAGAAAGTGAATATTATGTCTGGTGTAAGGCAGGGGTGTCCCATGTCCCTGTCTTATTTGTATGTGTGATTGAACCTTTGTTGTGCTTGGTGAGACGTGATAAAGTGGTGCGAGGTTTGTTGGTACCGGGGAGTGGTGGAAAGCATGTGAAAGTTCTTGGATATATGGATGATGTTGTGGTTGTGAGTGAAAGTGTTGCGTCTATGAGTAGAGTTAAGTTGCTTTTGGAGTTTTTCTGTGGTGCGTCTGGTTTTAGAGTGAATTGGAATAAATGTAGTTTTAAATGTTTTGGGGATGATGGGGTTAAAATGGAGGGGTTAAGTGTGAGGAGGGTGCTCTCAAAGTGCTGGGAGTATTATTTAATAAGGAGCTGGAAGGTAAGGAGAGCTGGGAGGAGTGTGGATTGCGCATAGAGCGTAAGTTAAATTTTTGGCGACTGAGAGACTTGACCTTGAGTGGTAAGATTTTGGTCATAAAAGCGGTGATTCTTCCGATTCTGCTTTTTATTGCAACAGTTTTTCCACCGTCTAATAGGAAAATAAAAAGAGTGGAAAAGTTAGTTTTTACTTTTTTCTGGAGTAGTAAAATAGAAAAACTTAAGAGAGAAAGTCTTTTTAAGGCATGTCACCATGGTGGCATGGCCTTTCCAAACATTGAGATTTTTCTGGGGCTTCAGTATATCAAAACGGTAGTTATTTTGTTGAATAAAGGAAATAAAGGAGCTTATATGGCAAGATATTCTGCTGGTTGGATGTTGTATGGCTTGTGTTGGAGAAAGAGGGATGCTAGAGTGCCTGTTGCTTTCAAGTGTCCGGTCTGGTATGAGGTGATTGAAAAGTTTGTGAGGAAACATGATTTACTGAGTGTGCCGATGAATGATTTTAGAATGGCTAAGAAGGTGATGAAAATAATACATAAGAATGATGTGGAGAGTAATATTGTGGGTTTGAGAGGGAATGAAGTCTCGGTTGCATGGAAGAGTTTGGGAACGCATGGGATGTCTAATAGACAAAGGGATATTGTATGGATGTCCTTGCACAATATTTTGCCTGTGCGACAGGTTCAGAAGAGACGAGGTCTGACCAGAACGGAAGTGTGCCCGAGAGAAGGTTGTGGTGGATGTGAGACTGTATGGCATACTATGTGGGACTGTGATTACGCGTACAGTGTGTGGAAGTGTGTAGGTGGGTTGTGTAAGGAATTAGCGGGGGTGAGTTTTATTGACTGGCGTGTTGCAATGTTTGGAATTGGTGCATGTGGTCGTGTGAAAAATAGAATCCTATGGTTAATTATGACTTGTGTGATGCAGAGTTTGTGGGATGTGAGGAATTTAGGAATTTTCAAAGAGAAGCATTTATCTGTGAATAAGTGTGTCGGGCTGATCCTTTCTAAATTATACTTGATTTATAAATTAGATAGTGAAGGCTGTGGTGGTTCTGATGCAGAGGGCGTTTGGAAATTTAAAAAATGGCAGCACTTGATCAAATATCAGTGAATTTTAGTGATGTTTATTGATGTTTATGACGTCTTTTGTGTATACCTTTAGTTTGTTATGCTGAATTAAATATGAACCATGATGATGAGAGTTGAAACAACGACGTTTAAGTTGATGAGCTTATATTGAGTTGTTTATAACTAACCTGAATGGTTTTAAAAAAAAAAAAGGATACCTTGAGTGCTGTCTCTTGGCCTTCCGGCATCGCCACTTCGGTGGCTTAAGCCGGTTGCTGCTTTAGGGAGATAGCCAGGAGGATTCAGGGAGAAGATCCTTGGAGTTGTGGACGATGGGAGTCCGACTTCAATTCTCTGGGACCGGTGATAGCCGGGTCAAAAATGGATTCCGGATTGAAATCGCTGAAGATAAGAAGTTGCATTTTTTCCCTGGGATATTTGGTCAACATGGTGTTTTATGACATCCCGAAGATTCGGAAGTCCGATATAATATGCCTGCAGGAGTTCAGGAGGGAAGGCAGGTATGTGCTGGTGCTATCTTCTATGGCGGCTTGCCAGAATTTGTTTACTGCCCTGAAAAATGGAGTTGCAAATCCTTTGCTGGAAGGACTTACCTTTACTGTGCTATACTCTAAGGGGGATATCCCACTTGTGGTTTTCATGCACAACCCTTTTGTTTCCCTGGAGGACATTACTTTATTTTTGAAAAGACATTGCATTTATGTTCAGTACTCCCACAGGGTCCTGAATGGAGAAGGGCTCTGGACCGGGAAGTACACATTTTTTGTGAGATTTGGGATGGATCCCCAAGGCCCGGGAGGCATCCATTACCCCCCTCTTAATTTTTCAATTGGGAAAAATAGTGTTTTTTTGTTTTTTCCAGATACCCCACTGTATTGCAGGAGGTGTAAAAATTTCGGGCATACCCAGGATAGTTGCAAGGACATGCCAACTTGTAGGAATTGCAATGGTTCCGGCCATATGGCAAAAGACTGCACAAATCCTGTTATGTGTAATGCTTGTGGTGAGGAGGGCCATAAGTATCGGGATTGTAAGGCCAGGATCAGTCCTAGGTCTTACGCTGAGGTCACAGGTGGGGCAGCTGCGCCCCCTACTGCTGTTGGTGAGATTCCACAGGTTACAGACCCGGATCTTATTGAGGAACCTGAAATCATGGATGCACATGAGGAGGCCCTGCCCGAAATGGAGACTCCCAGCCCAGAGGTGGCAGGTTTGGAACTTGCTGAGGTTGAATGTGAGCTCCCTCATCAGTCTGATGTCTGTGGGGAGGGGGAGTTGGAGGGTTCTCTTGGTAATACCCCCAGTATATCTTGGTTAGCTACTGAGGAGGAGTTGACCAGTTGTGGAGATCAAGGTGACTTCACTCTTGCAAGGCCCTCTGAGGAGGAGGAGGAGCCTGGAACTTCCTGTAAAAAGCCAGAAACGGATTGGGCGGACGCCGGTGAAGATTGTTTAAGTCCGGTGAGTGAACGTAGTTACCCTCAGAATGTCTTCAAGCGATAAGGACTGGCCTTACGGTCAGCATGTATGGTCTGGCTCATGTGTTAATAGGAATGATGGTGTAGGGATATTAATGGGTAACAGGGAGATTAGTTTAGATAGCTACACGGTGGTAGAGGTGGGTAGATGTATAATTGCACATGTTAGCTATAGGGGGTGGCGGGCTAGAATTATTAATGTGTACTGTCCATCAGGAAAGGATGGGAAAAAGGAGCGTCTGGCTCTTTTGGAAAAATTAAGTTTGTTTCTTCCAGGCAAAATGCCTACAGTTTTAGTTGGAGACTTTAATTGCATCACAGAAGGGAATTGTGACATAACTGGTAAAAAGTTATCCAATCTTATTTCTGATTTTTCCCTTCTAGATGCTGCTGCTCTGAAATTTGGCATCCCACCACCGCCAACATACCATGCTGATAGGGGTGGAATTGCATCCAGAATAGATAAAATGTTGTTTTCCAAAAATATGTTGTGTATGAATTTTGAACAAAATGCTGTACCTTTTTCTGATCATGAGTGTTTGAGAGGTGTGTTTAGTGCGATTGATGACCGTGTGTATGGTGGTGGGGTTTGGAAGCTGAACGTTAGGTTGTTAGAAGATGAGGATGTGATGAATGAATTAAAAATAAAGTATAAAGAGTGGAGAGTATGTAAGAGGAATTTTGCGTGTGTGCTGGAATGGTGGGACTGGGTTAAGGTGTGTTGCAAAAAATTCTTCAAAAAATGGGGCTATAAAAAGCTGCTATTTATCGGGAAAGATTTAATGATTTAAACAGGCGTATAGACTGGTTAAGGAAGTGTGGAGAAAGTGGGATGGATGTGTCTGATGAGCTGGCTGAGACAAAGAGTGAACTAAAGCGTGTTATGGATGCGAAAGGGAAGGAAATCATCTATCGCACCAAAATAGAACATCTTGAGAAAGATGAAAAGTGCACAAGGTTCTTTTTTAAGAAAATGAATGGGAGAAAGGTTGATATGGATAAAGTCCTGGATAGGAACGGTTTGTGTGTGTCAGGTGAGAATGTGATAAAGGAGGTGAATAGGTTCTACAGCAAGTTATATGATAAAAAATGGATTGACTCTGGTCTTGTTTCAGAAGTGCTGAATGGGTTACAAAACAAGTTGGGTAGTGAAGATTGTGATATTTTGAATGAGGACGTGATTATGGATGAAGTAGAAAACGTGATGAAGAGTGCTAAAATGAATAAGACACCAGGGAAAGACGGATTGCCGGTAGAATTCTATGTGAAAGCGTGGGATTTCCTGGGTGCTGATTTGACTGAGATATGTAAGTACATGTGGGAGAATGGTAAGTTGTGTGAATCAATGAAGGAGGGGGTGGTTGTGCTTGTGTATAAGAAAGGTGAGAGAAAGTGTTTAGAGAATTGGAGACCTATAACGCTGCTGAATGCAGATTACAAAATCTATAGCAAATTGTTGGCGAATCGTATGCGTGAGATGATTGGTAATGTTGTGGATGAGGATCAGGTGTGTGCGGTGCCTGGGAGAAGTATGAGTGATAACTTATTGTTATTAAGGGATTTGATTGGGGACTGCATGGGAAGGAAACAGAAGTGTATGGTTCTGACAATTGATTTGAGAAAGCGTTTGATAGGGTCTCGCATGTGTTTTTGTTTAAAGTTCTGGAGAGAATGGGATTTCCTAAAAAATTTGTGAATGGGTTAATGTCTTTGTATGATTGTGTGTCAAGTGAGTTTCTTGTTAATGGATGGTTGAGTGAGAAAGTGAATATTATGTCTGGTGTAAGGCAGGGGTGTCCCATGTCCCCTGTCTTATTTGTATGTGTGATTGAACCTTTGTTGTGCTTGGTGAGACGTGATAAAGTGGTGCGAGGTTTGTTGGTACCGGGGAGTGGTGGAAAGCATGTGAAAGTTCTTGGATATATGGATGATGTTGTGGTTGTGAGTGAAAATGTTGCGTCTATGAGTAGGGTTAAGTTGCTTTTGGAGTTTTTCTGTGGTGCGTCTGGTTTTAGAGTGAATTGGAATAAATGTAGTTTTAAATGTTTTGGGGATGATGGGGTTAAAATGGAGGGGGTTAAATGTGAGGAAGGTGCTCTCAAAGTGCTGGGATATTATTTAATAAGGAGCTGGAAGGTAAGGAGAGCTGGGAGGAGTGTGGATTGCGCATAGAGCGTAAGTTAAATTTTTGGCGACTGAGAGACTTGACCTTGAGTGGTAAGATTTTGGTCATAAAAGCGGTGATTCTTCCGATTCTGCTTTTTATTGCAACAGTTTTTCCACCGTCTAATAGGAAAATAAAAAGAGTGGAAAAGTTAGTTTTTACTTTTTTCTGGAGTAGTAAAATAGAAAAACTTAAGAGAGAAAGTCTTTTTAAGGCATGTCACCATGGTGGCATGGCCTTTCCAAACATTGAGATTTTTCTGGGGCTTCAGTATATCAAAACGGTAGTTATTTTGTTGAATAAAGGAAATAAAGGAGCTTATATGGCAAGATATTCTGCTGGTTGGATGTTGTATGGCTTGTGTTGGAGAAAGAGGGATGCTAGAGTGCCTGTTGCTTTCAAGTGTCCGGTCTGGTATGAGGTGATTGAAAAGTTTGTGAGGAAACATGATTTACTGAGTGTGCCGATGAATGATTTTAGAATGGCTAAGAAGGTGATGAAAATAATACATAAGAATGATGTGGAGAGTAATATTGTGGGTTTGAGAGGGAATGAAGTCTCGGTTGCATGGAAGAGTTTGGGAACGCATGGGATGTCTAATAGACAAAGGGATATTGTATGGATGTCCTTGCACAATATTTTGCCTGTGCGACAGGTTCAGAAGAGACGAGGTCTGACCAGAACGGAAGTGTGCCCGAGAGAAGGTTGTGGTGGATGTGAGACTGTATGGCATACTATGTGGGACTGTGATTACGCGTACAGTGTGTGGAAGTGTGTAGGTGGGTTGTGTAAGGAATTAGCGGGGATGAGTTTTATTGACTGGCGTGTTGCAATGTTTGGAATTGGTGCATGTGGTCGTGTGAAAAATAGAATCCTATGGTTAATT
The DNA here is from genome assembly GCA_033576555.1 of Oophaga sylvatica. Taxonomy (NCBI): domain Eukaryota; kingdom Metazoa; phylum Chordata; class Amphibia; order Anura; family Dendrobatidae; genus Oophaga; species Oophaga sylvatica. The sequence goes on along the minus strand of JARQOD010003965.1, from coordinate 26,546 downwards.
ATGACTTGTGTGATGCAGAGTTTGTGGGATGTGAGGAATTTAGGAATTTTCAAAGAGAAGCATTTATCTGTGAATAAGTGTGTCGGGCTGATCCTTTCTAAATTATACTTGATTTATAAATTAGATAGTGAAGGCTGTGGTGGTTCTGATGCAGAGGGCGTTTGGAAATTTAAAAAAATGGCAGCACTTGATCAAATATCAGTGAATTTTAGTGATGTTTATTGATGTTTATGACGTCTTTTGTGTATACCTTTAGTTTGTTATGCTGAATTAAATATGAACCATGATGATGAGAGTTGAAACAACGACGTTTAAGTTGATGAGCTTATATTGAGTTGTTTATAACTAACCTGAATGGTTTTAAAAAAAAAAAAAGGATACCTTGAGTGCTGTCTCTTGGCCTTCCGGCATCGCCACTTCGGTGGCTTAAGCCGGTTGCTGCTTTAGGGAGATAGCCAGGAGGATTCAGGGAGAAGATCCTTGGAGTTGTGGACGATGGGAGTCCGACTTCAATTCTCTGGGACCGGTGATAGCCGGGTCAAAAATGGATTCCGGATTGAAATCGCTGAAGATAAGAAGTTGCATTTTTTCCCTGGGATATTTGGTCAACATGGTGTTTTATGACATCCCGAAGATTCGGAAGTCCGATATAATATGCCTGCAGGAGTTCAGGAGGGAAGGCAGGTATGTGCTGGTGCTATCTTCTATGGCGGCTTGCCAGAATTTGTTTACTGCCCTGAAAAATGGAGTTGCAAATCCTTTGCTGGAAGGACTTACCTTTACTGTGCTATACTCTAAGGGGGATATCCCACTTGTGGTTTTCATGCACAACCCTTTTGTTTCCCTGGAGGACATTACTTTATTTTTGAAAAGACATTGCATTTATGTTCAGTACTCCCACAGGGTCCTGAATGGAGAAGGGCTCTGGACCGGGAAGTACACATTTTTTGTGAGATTTGGGATGGATCCCCAAGGCCCGGGAGGCATCCATTACCCCCTCTTAATTTTTCAATTGGGAAAAATAGTGTTTTTTTGTTTTTTCCAGATACCCCACTGTATTGCAGGAGGTGTAAAAATTTCGGGCATACCCAGGATAGTTGCAAGGACATGCCAACTTGTAGGAATTGCAATGGTTCGGCCATATGGCAAAAGACTGCACAAATCCTGTTATGTGTAATGCTTGTGGTGAGGAGGGCCATAAGTATCGGGATTGTAAGGCCAGGATCAGTCCTAGGTCTTACGCTGAGGTCACAGGTGGGGCAGCTGCGCCCCCTACTGCTGTTGGTGAGATTCCACAGGTTACAGACCCGGATCTTATTGAGGAACCTGAAATCATGGATGCACATGAGGAGGCCCTGCCCGAAATGGAGACTCCCAGCCCAGAGGTGGCAGGTTTGGAACTTGCTGAGGTTGAATGTGAGCTCCCTCATCAGTCTGATGTCTGTGGGGAGGGGGAGTTGGAGGGTTCTCTTGGTAATACCCCCAGTATATCTTGGTTAGCTACTGAGGAGGAGTTGACCAGTTGTGGAGATCAAGGTGACTTCACTCTTGCAAGGCCCTCTGAGGAGGAGGAGGAGCCTGGAACTTCCTGTAAAAAGCCCAGAACGGATTGGGCGGACGCCGGTGAAGATTGTTTAAGTCCGGTGAGTGAACGTAGTTACCCTCAGAATGTCTTCAAGCGATAAGGACTGGCCTTACGGTCAGCATGTATGGTCTGGCTCATGTGTTAATAGGAATGATGGTGTAGGGATATTAATGGGTAACAGGGAGATTAGTTTAGATAGCTACACGGTGGTAGAGGTGGGTAGATGTATAATTGCACATGTTAGCTATAGGGGGTGGCGGGCTAGAATTATTAATGTGTACTGTCCATCAGGAAAGGATGGGAAAAAGGAGCGTCTGGCTCTTTTGGAAAAATTAAGTTTGTTTCTTCCAGGCAAAATGCCTACAGTTTTAGTTGGAGACTTTAATTGCATCACAGAAGGGAATTGTGACATAACTGGTAAAAAGTTATCCAATCTTATTTCTGATTTTTCCTTCTAGATGCTGCTGCTCTGAAATTTGGCATCCCACCACCGCCAACATACCATGCTGATAGGGGTGGAATTGCATCCAGAATAGATAAAATGTTGTTTTCCAAAAATATGTTGTGTATGAATTTTGAACAAAATGCTGTACCTTTTTCTGATCATGAGTGTTTGAGAGGTGTGTTTAGTGCGTTTGATGACCGTGTGTATGGTGGTGGGGTTTGGAAGCTGAACGTTAGGTTGTTAGAAGATGAGGATGTGATGAATGAATTAAAAATAAAGTATAAAGAGTGGAGAGTATGTAAGAGGAATTTTGCGTGTGTGCTGGAATGGTGGGACTGGGTTAAGGTGTGTTGCAAAAAATTCTTCAAAAAATGGGGCTATAAAAAAGCTGCTATTTATCGGGAAAGATTTAATGATTTAAACAGGCGTATAGACTGGTTAAGGAAGTGTGGAGAAAGTGGGATGGATGTGTCTGATGAGCTGGCTGAGACAAAGAGTGAACTAAAGCGTGTTATGGATGCGAAAGGGAAGGAAATCATCTATCGCACCAAAATAGAACATCTTGAGAAAGATGAAAAGTGCACAAGGTTCTTTTTTAAGAAAATGAATGGGAGAAAGGTTGATATGGATAAAGTCCTGGATAGGAACGGTTTGTGTGTGTCAGGTGAGAATGTGATAAAGGAGGTGAATAGGTTCTACAGCAAGTTATATGATAAAAAATGGATTGACTCTGGTCTTGTTTCAGAAGTGCTGAATGGGTTACAAAACAAGTTGGGTAGTGAAGATTGTGATATTTGAATGAGGACGTGATTATGGATGAAGTAGAAAACGTGATGAAGAGTGCTAAAATGAATAAGACACCAGGGAAAGACGGATTGCCGGTAGAATTCTATGTGAAAGCGTGGGATTTCCTGGGTGCTGATTTGACTGAGATATGTAAGTACATGTGGGAGAATGGTAAGTTGTGTGAATCAATGAAGGAGGGGGTGGTTGTGCTTGTGTATAAGAAAGGTGAGAGAAAGTGTTTAGAGAATTGGAGACCTATAACGCTGCTGAATGCAGATTACAAAATCTATAGCAAATTGTTGGCGAATCGTATGCGTGAGATGATTGGTAATGTTGTGGATGAGGATCAGGTGTGTGCGGTGCCTGGGAGAAGTATGAGTGATAACTTATTGTTATTAAGGGATTTGATTGGGGACTGCATGGGAAGGAAACAGAAGTGTATGGTTCTGACAATTGATTTTGAGAAAGCGTTTGATAGGGTCTCGCATGTGTTTTTGTTTAAAGTTCTGGAGAGAATGGGATTTCCTAAAAAATTTGTGAATGGGTTAATGTCTTTGTATGATTGTGTGTCAAGTGAGTTTCTTGTTAATGGATGGTTGAGTGAGAAAGTGAATATTATGTCTGGTGTAAGGCAGGGGTGTCCCATGTCCCCTGTCTTATTTGTATGTGTGATTGAACCTTTGTTGTGCTTGGTGAGACGTGATAAAGTGGTGCGAGGTTTGTTGGTACCGGGGAGTGGTGGAAAGCATGTGAAAGTTCTTGGATATATGGATGATGTTGTGGTTGTGAGTGAAAATGTTGCGTCTATGAGTAGGGTTAAGTTGCTTTTGGAGTTTTTCTGTGGTGCGTCTGGTTTTAGAGTGAATTGGAATAAATGTAGTTTTAAATGTTTTGGGGATGATGGGGTTAAAATGGAGGGGGTTAAATGTGAGGAAGGTGCTCTCAAAGTGCTGGGAGTATTATTTAATAAGGAGCTGGAAGGTAAGGAGAGCTGGGAGGAGTGTGGATTGCGCATAGAGCGTAAGTTAAATTTTTGGCGACTGAGAGACTTGACCTTGAGTGGTAAGATTTTGGTCATAAAAGCGGTGATTCTTCCGATTCTGCTTTTTATTGCAACAGTTTTTCCACCGTCTAATAGGAAAATAAAAAGAGTGGAAAAGTTAGTTTTTACTTTTTTCTGGAGTAGTAAAATAGAAAAACTTAAGAGAGAAAGTCTTTTTAAGGCATGTCACCATGGTGGCATGGCCTTTCCAAACATTGAGATTTTTCTGGGGCTTCAGTATATCAAAACGGTAGTTATTTTGTTGAATAAAGGAAATAAAGGAGCTTATATGGCAAGATATTCTGCTGGTTGGATGTTGTATGGCTTGTGTTGGAGAAAGAGGGATGCTAGAGTGCCTGTTGCTTTCAAGTGTCCGGTCTGGTATGAGGTGATTGAAAAGTTTGTGAGGAAGCATGATTTACTGAGTGTGTCGATGAATGATTTTAGAATGGCTAAGAAGGTGATGAAAATAATACATAAGAATGATGTGGAGAGTAATATTGTGGGTTTGAGAGGGAATGAAGTCTCGGTTGCATGGAAGAGTTTGGGAACGCATGGGATGTCTAATAGACAGAGGGATATTGTATGGATGTCCTTGCACAATATTTTGCCTGTGCGACAGGTTCAGAAGAGACGAGGTCTGACCAGAACGGAAGTGTGCCCGAGAGAAGGATGTGGTGGATGTGAGACTGTGTGGCATACTATGTGGGACTGTGATTACGCGTACAGTGTGTGGAAGTGTGTAGGTGGGTTGTGTAAGGAGTTAGCGGGTGTGAGTTTTATTGACTGGCGTGTTGCAATGTTTGGAATTGGTGCATGTGGTCGTGTGAAAAATAGAATCCTATGGTTAATTATGACTTGTGTGATGCAGAGTTTGTGGGATGTGAGGAATTTAGGAATTTTCAAAGAGAAGCATTTATCTGTGAATAAGTGTGTCGGGCTGATCCTTTCTAGATTATACTTGATTTATAAATTAGACAGTGAAGGCGGTGGTGGTTCTGATGCAGAGTTTGGAAATTTAAAAATGGCAGCACTTGATCAAATATCAGTGAATTTTAGTGATGTTTATTGATGTTTATGACGTCTTTTGTGTATACCTTTAGTTTGTTATGCTGAATTAAATATGAACCATGATGATGAGAGTTGAAACAACGACGTTTAAGTTGATGAGCTTATATTGAGTTGTTTATAACTAACCTGAATGGTTTAAAAAAAAAAAAAAAAAAAGAAACACAGTGTCTGCAAATTGAGATTCTGGTTTGGCTATTATCCTAGGTCATTTGATAAGGCTCGTTAAAGGGTCGACATTGACTTGTAGGATTGCTATCTTCCAAAAGGTGGCACTAGAGTTCTAGCTCTCTTCCTCCTGAAGAGACAATTTGCATAATTTGATTTGTAAAGGCACACATCTGTCTATATAAGACCTCACAATGCATGCCAGACCAAATAAGAATCATGAGGTCAAAGGAACTGGCCAAGGAGCTCAGAGACAGAATTGTGGCAAGGCACAGATCTGGCCAAGGTTACAAAAGAATTTCTGCAGTACTCAAGGTTCCTAAGAGCACAGTCGCTGCCATAATCCTTAAATGGAAGAAATTGAGGACCACCAGAAGTCTTCCTGGATCTGGCCGTCCAGCCAAACTGAGCAAACGTGGGAGAAGAGCCTTGGTGAGAAAGGTAAAGAACCCCAAAATCATTGTGGCTGAGCTCCACAGATACAGTAGTGAGATGGGAGAAAGCTCCACAAAGTCAACTATCACTGCAGCCCTCCACCAGTCGGGCCTTTATGGCAGAGTGGCCCGACTGAAGCGTCTCTTTAGTGCAAGACATATGGAAGCCCGCATAGAGTTTGATAAAAAGCACATGAATGACTCCCAGACTATGAGAAATAAGATTCTCTGGTCTGATGAGACGAAGATAAAACTATTTGGTGATAATTCTAAGCAGTGTGTGTGGAGAAAACCAGGCACTGTCATCACCTGCACAATACAATCTCAACAGTGAAACATGGTGGTGGCAGCAGCATTATGCTATGGGGGTGTTTTTCAGCTGCATGGACAGGACGGCTGGTTGCAACTGAAGGAAACATGAATGTGGCCAAGTACAGTGATATCCTGGATGAAAACCTCTTCCAGAGTGCTCTGGACCTCAGACTTGGCCGAAGGTTCACCTTCCAACAAGACAATGACCCTAAGCACACAGCTGAAAGTGGCTTCAGAACAACTCTGTGACCATTCTTGACTGGCCCAGCCAGAGCCCTGACCTAAACCCAATTGAGCATCTCTGGAGAGACCTGTAAATGGCTGTCCACTAATGTTCACCATCCATCCTGACGGAACTGGAGTGAATCTGCAAGGAATAATGGCAGAGGATCACCAAATTCAGGTGTGAAAACTTGTTGCATCATTCCTAAGAAGACTCATGGCTGTACTAGCTCAAAAGGTGCTTCTACTCAATACTGAGCAAATGGTCTAAATGCTTATGACCATGTGATATTTCAGTTTTTCTTTTTTAATAAATTTGCAAAACTTTTCTACATTTCTGTTTTTCAATCAAGATGGCGTGCAGAGTGTACATTAATGAGAAAAAAATGAACTTTTTTGAATTTACCAAATGGCTGCAATGAAACAAAGAGTGAAAAATTTAAAGGGGTCTGAATACTTTCCGTACCCACTGTATATACAGAAGTGATACTGTGCAGTGTATATATACAGGACAGGAGAATGGTACTGTGTAGAGTATATACAGGTATATACAGGACAGCAGGAGTGGTACTGTGCAGTGTATATATACAGGAGAGGAGAAGTGGTACTGTGCAATGTATATACAGGACAGGAGAAGTGGTACTGTGCAGTGTATATTTACAGGACAGAAGTGGTACTGTACAGTGTATATACATAGTAACATAGTAACATAACATAGGTTTAAGGTTGAAGGAAGACTTTAAGTCCATCTAGTTCAACCCATAGCCTAACATGTTGATCCAGAGGAAGGCAAAAAAAAGCCATGCGGCAAACACTAAGCTCCACAATGAGGAAAAAAATTCCTTCCCAACTCCACATACATCAATCAGACTAGTTCCCTGGATCAATGCCCTATCAAGGAATCTAATATATATATAACCTGTAACATTATACTTTTCAAGAAAGGCATCCAGGCCCTTCTTAAATTTTAGTAGGGAATCACTCATGACAACATTATATGGCAGAGAGTTTCATGGTCTCACTGCTCTTACAGTAAAGAATCCGCATCTGTGATTATGACTAAACCTTCTTACCTCCAGACGTAGAGGATGCCCCCTTGTCCCTGTCTCTGGTCTAAGAGTAAAAAGATCATTAGAAGGGTCCTTGTACTGTCCCCTCATATTTTTACATTGTAATAAGATCACCCCTAAGATTTAGTTTTTCTAAACTAAACAGCCTCAAGTGTAATAACCTGTATTGGTATTGCAGACCCCCTAGTTCTCTAATAACCTTGGTCGCTCTTCTCTGCACCCTCTCTAGTTCAGCTGCCTTTCTTATACACCGGAGACCAGAACTGTACACAGTATTCTAAGTGTCGTCGCACTAGTGACTTGTGTAGAGGTAAAATTATGTTCTCCTCATGAGCATCTATGCCTCTTTTAATGCATCCCATTATTTTATTTGCCTTGGCAGCAGCTGCCTGACACTGGCCACTAAATGTGAGTTTGTCATCCACCCATACACCTACATCTTTTTCAGTGACAGTTTTGCCCAGTGTTTTACAATTAAGCACATAATTATACATCTTGTTTGTTCTACCCAAGTGCATGACCTTACATTTATCCCCATTAAAGCTCATTTGCCATTATCAGCCCAAGCTTCTAGATTACATAAATCCTCCTGTAATATAAAATTGTCCTCCTAAATGCGGCCACATTTAGCGATATATTTAACGACGCTATCGCCGTTAGCGATCTTCTTAACGACTTTAGCGGTACAAAAGTACCGCTAAATCGCTAAGAAAAGGTGCCACACAGCGATTAGATACTTACCCAGCGGGAGCGCCGACGAGAAAATAGGGTCCCGGGGCGATTCCAGCGACGAGCGAGATCACAGCAGGAAGCTCGTCGCTGGAAGCTGCCGCACTGAACAATATCGCTAACGGGATCGCTAAATAGTGACGTTTTTTAGCGATCCCGTTAGCGATATTGTTTAGTGTGGCATACCCTTTATGTGCTTGTGCTGATAGCAATTATGCTGTACAGTTAGTGTGCAGTGACAGGGGAGGATTTTCTTGCATGCAGCAGCGCTGGCTATTAGGCTGCCTGATAGCTGTATTGCTCTGTGTACACTGCTGTGCAGACTGCTTTTTACACAGCACTAATACTTTTATTCTTTTTTTCTGCACAGTTACCGACCGTTCATTCTTTCCCACACCGTATAGAGCTGTACGCTCCTCACACAGTACCGTGTACCGGCTGGTATCACAGACAAATACATGCTGACTATCTGTGTGTGATTGCGGAAATATATACGGAGATTTAAATTTTTCCCGATACCGTATACAGCTATACGCTTCTGAAACAGTACGGTTTTTCTGCCTTTTGTTTTACGGTCAAATCCATACTGAGAGAGGGTCTGTGTGTGACTTCGGAAATATATACGGAGATTTAAATTTTCCCTTAACCATATACAGCTGTACGCTTCTGATACAGTACCGTTTTTCTGCCTTTTGTATTACGGTCAAATCCATACTGAGAGAGCGTCTGTGTGTGACTCCGGAAATATATACGGAGATTTAAATTTTCCCCTTCACCGTATACAGCTGTACGCTTCTGATACAGTACTGTTTTTCTGCCTTTTGTATTACGGTCAAATCCATACTGAGTGAGCGTCTGTGTGTGACTCCGGAAATATATACGGAGATTTAAATTTTCCCCTTCACTTTATACAGCTATACGCTTCTGATACAGTACCGTTTTTCTGCTCTTTGCATCATGGTCAAATCCATACTGAGTGAGCGTCTGTCTGTGACTCCGGAAATAAATACGGAGATTTAAATTTTCCCCTGCACGGTTTAACGTTGTCCGCTTCTGATACAGTACCGTATATCTGCAGTTTGTTTTACGGTGAAATCCATACTGAGTGAGCATCTGTGTGTGACTCCGGAAATATATACGGAGATTTTAATTTTTCCCCACACCGTATTCAGCTGTCCGCTTCTGATACAGTACCGTATATCTGCTGTTTGTATTACGGTGAAATCCATACTGAGTGAGCATCTGTGTGTGGCTCCGGAAATATATATGGAGATTTTAATTTTTCCCTACACCGTATCAAGCTGTCCGCTTCTGATACAGTACCGTATATCTGCTGTTTGTATTATGGTGAAATCCATATTGAGTGAGCATCTGTGTGTGGCTCCGGAAATATATATGGAGATTTTAATTTTTCCCTACACCGTTTACAGCTGTCCGCTTCTGATACAGTACCGTATTTCTGCTGTTTGTATTACGGTGAAATCTATACTGAGAGAGCATCTGTGTGTGACTCCGGAAATATATATGGAGATTTTAATTTCTCCCTACTTTTTCCCCTTCACCGTATACAGCTGTACGCTCTTCATACAGTACCATATATCTGCTGGTATTTTTGGTACATTTTCCGACACATGAGGAAGTATGGTGGAAGAGGCCGAGGACGTGGGCGGGGGGGCCAGCTGGTACTGATGGTGGTGGTGGTGCATCTGCTGGTAGTGCCAAAAGCACAATAGCACCTAAGGCAGGAGGTGTTGAGCCTGCATCATCATCTAGCTCCAGAAGGCCTGGAAGGCTCCTTTTTCTAGGAGTAGGAAAAACCGCTTTTAAAGCCGGAGCATCAGGAACAGGTTTTGGCTCACATTGCCGAAACAGCCTCAAACATTGAGTCGTCAGTGCAGGCTCCTGGTCAGGAACAACACTTTTCCTTGTGTCCTTCACCCCCACCAAAGTGAAGGATGCGTCAGGCCACAATTCTGATTACTCCATGGAGCTCTTTTCACATACCATGCCTGGGTTATCAAGTAAAATCCTGAATTCGCCAGTCCAAGATGAATATGACATGGAGTGCACTGATGCACAGCCACTGCTATATGATTCTGCTGTTACATTCACCCAGAGCACTGCCTTGCCCTCGCAGTCTACTGAGCCAGATTCTGACCCTGATGAAACTCAGGTGCCCCTTCCCACATACTATACCACCTTACGCGGTGACACAGAGGAAGGTGCAGATGAAATTAAAGAGGAGGTGATGGATGACCCAGTTATTGACCTGGATTGGCATCCATTGAGGGAAGAGGGTGCCGCTGTCAATAGCTCAAAAGAGAAGGAGGATCTGCAGGAGGCATCGACATCGTAGCTGCGGTTATCTGGCAGGCCCATAGCAGTCCAAAAAACTTGTTAAAAACACAAAAATAGTTGCAGGACTGATATGGAAATTTAATTAGAATAAAAATATCCTTCAGTGTTTGCTGCTTGCCATGTCCAAATCTCTATATAATGTCTTTTTGAGCGCTCAGAACGAAATGAGGACTGTCCACACGAAAGTGTCAGTATAACAGTTCGTCAAAGACCTACATTTATTATTCATTCAAGGTTTTATACGTTTACAAAAAGGGGCTGGTTAGTCAATTAACATACAATTAAAAGCTGCTAGATTATTGGCTGTTCTAGTGTAAATATGATAATTATGATAATCATGATTAAAAGAGCTGAAGTTGCAGAATTATTGTTTATATTCTTGTGACCTAGTTGTCTTGCATAACTATAATGTAAACAACAGATATCTAATAGGACTTTTTGTACTTCATGTATTTGTTCCTTTACGAAGGCCTTATGAAGGCCAGATTTCTTTAAAACGACTGATTATAGCTGGCCTAGAAATATGTGAGCACAGGGTTTTTTTTAGCAAGTGAGATCTATCTAACTGTGAATTGTGAATACATATATGTGAATATACTTTGAATATATGGAATACATATATATTTCCATGACAGTCCCCCCTTAGATACCACTTGCCCTAAAAAACCTGCTCCTGGCCCAAGCGCTGCAACTCTTTTGTTCTGCCCGCGAGTTGAGACACCCTAGCGCATGTCTCCCCACCGAATATAGACTTTTCGCAAATGGGCGGTCAGGAGGACTGTCCCTGTCGGGGGTTTATGTGTTTGCAATCATAGTCTCTTTATTTGATAGGATGTTTCATCAAGGATGTGTATTCTCAGTCTGGAGGTAGTTCGGAGATCTGGTCAAGCCAGGCAGTTCCATCCGGACTGGTGCGAGGTCCAAGATGGTGAGTGGCATCAAATTGGTTGTCTCCTGAATAGGGTTGAGCATTCCGATACTGCAAATATCGGGTATCGGCCGATATTGGCTGTATCGGAATTCCGATTCCGAGTACCGATATTTTCGTCTTATCGGATACCGGAATCGGGATTGTCACTGTCACTGTCTGTGTCCGTCGGTCGGGTCTGTCAGGAGTCAGCGGCACTTACCTGGCAGAAGATCTCTGGCGGTCACGTCCTGGACTGCTTCATGGCCGCAATCTTCTTTCCCGGCGGTCACATGCAGTTTCTCGCGATAACTGCAGTGACTGCTGGGTAATCCCGGCCGTAAAGCAGTCAGTCCGATGACGTCACCGCCGGGGAAGCAGGTAATCAGCTGTGCTGCGTCGCGATGACAGGCTCTGCCTGTCATTGCGATGTAGCAGAGTTGGATCGTCGTGGGACTGTCGTTATGGACTGCGTCGGACAGGTGGTATACTGTTGGTTTGTTTTTTTTCTTTTTTTACAGGAGATCGATGGCGTCGCAGGAATGAGAGTACAATAAAATTAATGAAAACTGTGTTGTCTCTTTTATTTCATTAAAATACTTTTTTCTTGCTTTGTCTTTTTTTTATACATTTAATAACTTTGGGATTAATAATGGATCGGTGTCTTATTGACACCTCTCCATTATTAACCGGGCTTATTGTCACCGTGCAATCAACGGTGACATTAACCCCTTATTACCCCGCTTGCCACCGCTACAGGGCAAGTGGGAAGAGCCGGGTAAAGTGCCACAATTGGCACATCTTTTGATGCGCCAAATGTGGGGCTGCTGTAGCCTGGTATTATCAGGCTGTTGAAGGCCAAAATCCATGGGCCTTGACAGTCTTTTAATACCAGGCCGCAGCAGTCTGCATTTTACTTGGCTGGTTAACAAAAATAGGGGGGATCCCCACGCCGTTTTTTTTTCGAGGGGATCCCCTATTTTTGTTAACCAGCCAAGCTAAGCAGACTGCTGTGGCCTGGTATTATCAGGCTGGCAAGGTCCATGGATATTGGATCCTTACCAGCCTGAAAAACCAGGCCTCAGCGGTCTGCTTCATCTGGCTGGTTAACAAAAATAGGGGGGACCCCACGCCAATTTTTTTCAAGGGGATCCCCTATTTTTGTTAATCAGCCAAGATATGCAGACTGCTGTGGCCTGGTATTATCAGGCTGGCAAGGTCCATGGATCTTGGCTCCTTAACAGCCTGAAAATCCAGGCCTCAGCGGTCTGCTTCATCTGGCTGGTTAACAAAAATAGGGGGGACCCCACGCCAATTTTTTTCGAGGGGATCCCCTATTTTTGTTAATCAGCCAAGATATGCAGACTGCTGTGGCCTGGTATTATCAGGCTGGCAAGGTCCATGGATCTTGGCTCCTTAACAGCCTGAAAATCCAGGCCTCAGCGGTCTGCTTCATCTGGCTGGTTAACAAAAATAGGGGGGACCCCACGCCATTTTTTTTTCGAAGGGAACCCCTATTTTTGTTAATCAGTTCCCTCTGACGTCACTGATTGTGTCCCTGGCTGACCTGAAGTGAAAGTGGAAAGCAATCAATTAAGCTTTCCACTTAAGGGCCCGTCTCACATAGCGATATCGCTACCGAGATCGCTGCTGAGTCACTAGTTTTGTGATGCAGCAGCGAGCTCACCAGCGATATCGCTGTGTGTGACATTCAGCGACGATCAGCCCCCCTGCCGGGTATCGCTGATCGTCGCTGAAATGTCAGGACCTTTTTTTGATCGCTGGTTTCCCACTGACAGGCACACATCGCTGCGTGTGACAGGCGGGAGACCAGCGATCCGCTGGTAACCAAGGTACACAGCGGGTTTCCAGGCGCGGGGCTGTGCCTAGAAACCCGCTGTGTACCTTGGATACCAGCGCCCTGATGCAGGGAGCAGGTATCCAAGGTACACAGCGGGTTTCCAAGCGCTGCGCGGTGCCTGGAAACCCGCTGTGTACCTTGGTTACCAGCGGATCGCTGGTCTCCCGCCTGTCACACGCAGCGATGCGTGCCTGTCAGAGGGAAACCAGCGATCTAAAAAAGGTCCTGACATTTCTGCGACGATCAGCGATACCCGGCAGGGGGGCTGATCGTCGCTGAATGTCACACACAGCGATATCGCTGGTGAGCTCGCTGCTGCGTCACAAAACTAGTGACTCAGCAGCGATCTCGGTAGCAATATCGCTATGTGAGACGGGCCCTTAAGCGATGTTACCCGCAGTGTCGCTGTCCCAGATCGCTGCCTGAGCTGCCTGTTTGGCAGCTCAGCAGCGATCATGTAGCGATACACCAGCGATCCTGACAAGTGCATATCGTTGTCGGGATCGCTGGTGTATCGTTATGTGACACCCAGCCTTTACTCTCCTGTCAGGCAGGAGAGGAACTCATTCATTTGGGGTTTACTGTGAGGCTGCAGCATTAGCTGCGGTCCCTGCAGTAAACATTAACCCTTTCTGAAGGATTACACCGTGGGACCTGACTGTGCATGGGATAGGTAAGAATAATTTTGCTTTTTTATTTTATTTTTATTACAGGAAATGGTTTTTGCAGTAAAATAAAGATGGTCAAAAACATGTGTCTTTATTTCATTAAAATGATTTTTAATTAAAGTGTGTGTGTTTTATTTTTATTTCATGCAATAGGATTAATAATTGATAGTTGTCTAATTGACAGCTCTCAATTATTAACCTGGCTTAAGGTCACCTTTCAATAGCAAGGTGGCTTTAACCCCATATTAACCCATTCGCCACCGCTACAGGGCAATGGGAATAGACGGGCAAAGTGCCAGAAAGGGCGAATCTAATTATAGATTTGTCTTTCCTGGGGTGTCTGGGGGCAGATGTTAGTAGCCGGGGGGGGGCAAAAATAATGGTCCCTCTCTGGGCTATTATTATCTGCCCCACTCACTGGCTTTGTCTGTCTGGTTGCGAAAATAGGGCGGGAGCCCACGCATTTTTTTTCAGCAATTTTACACCTCATATATATATATACATGTCATTGAATTTGTGACACATATATATATATATTTATATTTGTAGTTCATACACTTCTACATAGTAATAATAGCCGCTAATTCAATTGCCGGCTTTTGTGAAAAGCAGAACCCGACATGAAATGACACTTGGTGTACATAGGTTAACCATGTCTTTTCATGTCCTTTGCTATCTAATTTGCACAAACAATTAAATCAGTCTATGTGTGCAAAATTTCACACCTGTAGGGGTTAATTAAAGGTGTAAATTCGTAGCAAAAAAAGTCCGTTTTTTTTACAACGAATTTACACCTTTAATTAACCCCTACAGGTGTGAAATTTTGCACACATAGTCTGATGTAATTGTTTGTGCAAATCAGATAGCAAACGACATGAAAAGACATGGTTAACCCTATGTACACCAAGTGTCATTTCATGTCGGGTGCTTCTGTCTTTTCACAGAAGCCGGCTTTACCCGGCAATTGAATCAGAGGATATTTTACTATGTAGAAGTGTATAAACTATACATATATGTATATATATATGTCACAATGACATGTATATATATATATATATGTATTCTATGTGTGTATATTTAGTGTTTACAAGGAAAGAATGGGGTTTTTTTAGTTGCGATATTTTGTTCCCATAGACTTACATGGGACTTCCGGTATCGGTATCGGGTATCACCGATATTTTAGTGACATTGGCGATACCATTCCGATTCCGATACTTTAGGATATCGGAAAGTATCGCTCAACTCTACTCCTGAACAGTTTTTTTCCATTATCCTGCGGATACAAGGAATTACACAGCAACCAGTAATTAATGCAAAAATGAGAACCCCCATAATGGCTGTCTCAACCTGTGCCAACATTTTCTGCCACCCACTCATCCACCCAAAGTATCGATCCCATGGGTCAGTGACACCTGAGTTCTGTTTCAGTTCCTCTGATAACTCATTAAGTTTCTGTATTGCCATTGTGACTTTACCATTTGGGCCAGTGTTGTCTGGGATGTAGATGCAACAGGTGTCTTTGATCATTTTGTAAACACCTCCTTTCTCAGCTAGAATCATATCCAAAGCCATTCTATTCTGGAATGCCATAATGGAAGAGGGGCCTAACTGTGCTGCCAAACCTTTTACAGCATCTATGGTGAAGTTAACAAATCTCTGCTGGTTATAATAGATGTAATTTATCCAATCAACATTTTTGTTTATGGTGACTCAAATCCTGCTTTAACTTGGTCTCTGGCCTTGAACTCATCAGGTAGGTCATCTGGTCATCTGTCTGGTCAGTCAGAGCATACACGACATCCTTCATGGCTTAGGTGTCTCTCCTGGTACGGGAGCTTCCTTGCAATGCGATACGTGGATTCAAACAGGCTTTCCCTCTAGTTACACAGAGGTTGATGTCATCTGGGGCTCTTGGACAGGATCATCAAATCTGGCAGTGAGGAGAAAAACTCGAGAATGGACATTAGTTTTTTGACCAATTCAATTACATAAGTGTTATGATTTGGTAGCTGAGGAGAGCAGGCAAAAAAGCAATACACCAGAGAGGTTGGAATCTATGGGATTGCAGTACCCTGACTAACCACCACAACTAAAGGCAGCCGTGGAGCGTTCCTACGTTGGTCCTAGACGCCTCGTCACAGCCTGAGAAGCTAACTACACCTAAAGATAGAAAAAGGAAAGCTATCTGCCCCGGAGCAGATCCCCAAAGAACATAGGAAGCCCCCAAACATGTAATGGCGGTTAGACAAGAGGAAATACAGACACAGACAGAAAATAGTATGAGCAAACGTTGGGGCCCAAACTTCCTAAATAGAAAAGGATAGGAAAGGCACTTACGGCAACCCCAAAAAACCCTGAAAAGTACCAACTCTACTAATTACAAAAACACCTGAGATCACACGACCTCTACCACCTAAATTAGTTCTCTGGTGTAACAAAAACTAAACAGCAGCCACTGAAAAAACTGGAAAAAGCAAATGAACAAACAGTGGCTGAACTAAACTGAGAGGAGCATAAGCCCCCGAAGGGGACCCGGCAGACCCTCACAGAAGTGCAGGACAAAATGCAGGCACCAAAAAACTAAAAGAAGAAAATGTCTTATCTGTTAGCAGAAGATGCAGGCACGAAACAGCTTTTCTGGGTCTCTGGGAGTGTGCCTTATGCTAAACAGTGCAATAGGGAGTGTGTCATGCCATGGTTTGCGTGTCTCTTGGGCAATTTTTCAGCATTCTATTCTTAAGTGTTTCGTTCAGTTTTTCTACCTTCCTGCTGCTCTGGGGGTGGTAAGGAGTGTGTAGGCCTAAATCTGACCCTACTGCTAATCGGGTCTTGTGTGTCAGATTTGCTGTGAATGCGGGTCCCTGATCACTTTCTATCATTTCTGGAACCCCGTATCTGCACACTATTTTCTGAAAGTAGCTGCTTTGCAGTAGTCTTTGCTGACTTGGAACGCTTCTGTTCATCTTGAAAATACTTCTTTTGACCACAATGGCGTATTTGAATCCTTCACTTGGCGATATCTGGATGTGGTCTATCTGGATCCTTTGAAGCTGGTAGAGTGGTCTTTCCAGATGAGGTGAGGGGGACTTTCTTCCATACGTCCAGGCTTGCATTTGCCGCAGGTCAGACAGCTGCTGGTGAGTTTGGCTGTTAGGGTGGAGATCCCTGAAGCGAAACAGTAAGCACTAGTGTTGAGCGATACGATAATGCAAATATCGGCTATCGGCCGATATTAGCTCTATCGGCCTTTCGATAATTCGTTTCGATATTTTCGTCTTATCGAATACCGGAATCGGATTTGTCACTGTCACTGTCTGTGTCCGTCGGTCGGGTCTGTCACTGTCAGTGTCCGTCGGTCGGGTCTGTCAGGAGTCAGCGGCACTTACCTGGCAGAAGATCTCCCGGGGGTCACGTCCTGGACTGCTTCATGGCCGCCATCCTCTTCTCCCCGGCGGTCACATGCAGTTTCTCGCGATAACTGCAGTGACTGCTGGGTAATCCCGGCCGTAAAGCAGTCAGTCCGATGACGTCACCGCCGGGGAAGCAGGTAATCAGCTGTGCTGCGTTGCGATGACAGGCTCTGCCTGTCATTGCGATGTAGCAGAGCTGGATCGTCGTGGGACTGTCGTTATGGACTGCGTCGGACAGGTGGTATACTGTTGGTTTGTTTTTTTTCTTTTTTTACAGGAGATCGATGGCGTCGCAGGAATGAGAGTACAATAAAAGAAATGAAAACTGTGTTGTCTCTTTTATTTCATTAAAATACTTTTTTCTTGCTGTGTCTTTTTTTTACACATTCAAAAACTTTGGGATTAATAATGGATCGGTGTCTTATTGACGCCTCTCCATTATTAACCGGGCTTATTGTCACCGTGCAATCAACGGTGACATTAACCCCTTATTACCCCACTTGCCACCGCTACAGGGCAGTGGGAAGAGCCGGGTAAAGTGCCACAATTGGCACATCTTTTGATGCGCCAAATGTGGGGCTGCTGTAGCCTGGTATTATCAGGCTGTTGAGGGCCAAAATCCATGGGCCTTGACAGTCTTTTAATACCAGGCCGCAGCAGTCTGCATTTTACTTGGCTGGTTAACAAAAATAGGGGGACCCCTACGCCGTTTTTTTTTCGAGGGGATCCCCTATTTTTGTTAACCAGCCAAGCTAAGCAGACTGCTGTGGTCTGGTATTATCAGGCTGGCAAGGTCCATGGATATTGGATCCTTACCAGCCTGAAAAACCAGGCCTCAGCGGTCTGCTTCATCTGGCTGGTTAACAAAAATAGGGGGGACCCCACGCCAATTTTTTTCGAGGGGATCCCTATTTTTGTTAATCAGCCAAGATATGCAGACTGCTGTGGCCTGGTATTATCAGGCTGGCAAGGTCCATGGATCTTGGCTCCTTAACAGCCTGAAAAACCAGACCTCAGCGGTCTGCTTCATCTGGCTGGTTAACAAAAATAGGGGGGACCCCACGCCAATTTTTTCTAGAAGGGAACCCCTATTTTTGTTAATCAGTTCCCTCTGACGTCACTGATGGTGTCCCTGGCTGACCTGAAGTGAAAGTGGAAAGCAATCAATTAAGCTTTCCACTTCCTCTCCTGTCAGCCAGGAGAGGAGTTGTCAGGAGTCGAACCCAGTACCTCTTGTCCACTGGCCAGCAGCTCTACCATCTGAGCTATTCTGCTGGCTGCAAAGTTCCTTGCTGAATCCAGATACCATTGACTGTTCTTCCTGATTGGCTACACCTAGTGCTCTCTTGATTGGGCCTCTGATTGCCAATTACACACCCTATATAAACCTGGCCCTGTGGGTGTGTCATTGCGAGATTATTGAGCTCCAAGCCTTTAGTCAAGCGTTTCCTCCTGATCCATTGCTACAAACACTGCTCTCCTGTGAACCGACCTCGGCCTGCTTCTGACTACGCTCTCCGCCTGATCCATTGCTACAAACACTGCTCTCCTGTGAACCGACCTCGGCCTGCCTTCTGACTACGTTATCTGCCTGCTCCTCTGTTACCGAACTGCCTTTCCTGTGTACCGACCTCCGGCTGCCACCTGACTACGTTATCCGCCTGATCCATTGCTACAAACACTGCTTTCCTGTGTACCGACCTCCGGCTGCCATCTGACTACGCTACCTGCCTCTGCTTTCCCTAGTGTTTGCAGTAACATCGGCTCCAACCCAGACGGGATCTTGACAGAATAATCTCGCGCCAAAATGGAGTCCGCTGTGAACACCCTGAGACGGCAAGTTACGGAGCTTCAAAGTTTTTGTACTGACTCTCAAGGAAAATATGCCAAGTTACAAACTGATTTCACGGCGATACAACAGGAAGTAATTGAGCTACAAAAACAACTTCTGGACGTGCGCAATTCAGGGTCCGAATCAAACGCGCGGCTGCCGCTGCCTGCAAAGTTCAGTGGGGATCGCAAGCAGTACCGAGGATTCCTCAATCAATGCCGCATATACTTCCAGATGCAACCTGCTCCCTTTACCAGTGAGAGGAAGAAAGTTTTTTTCATGATAAATCTCCTGACGGATGAAGCTCTTGCTTGGGCTTCACCTTATGTAGAAAAGGACTATGACCTCCTTAATGACTGGAAGCCTTCACCGCAGCTATGAATCAAGTTTTTGATGACCCAAACCGCTGTGCCACAGCAGAAACCAAATTACATAATTTGCGCCAAGGACGTCGCTCTGTTGCGGAATATACATCGGAGTTCCGTCGCTGGGTGGCCGACACCACCTGGAATCCAGCGGCCAGAGAAGTCAATTTCGACGAGGGCTATCAGAACCAGTGAAAGACGAGCTTGCCAGGGTTGAGACCCCTGACCAGTTGGAGGACTTTATTCAACTATGTATCCGGATTGACCAGAGACTTACTGAAAGGAGAAAGGAGAGACTGCGAGCACTTGGGAATAGCCCTGGCTTCTCATTTTCAGCATCAGACCACCAAGAAAAGACGCAAGTTGTGTCTGAACCGATGCAGATCGACGTCATCCGAAGACCACTCTCTGCACAGGAGAAGGAGAGGCGACGTGCAGAACATCTCTGCCTCTATTGTGGGGACCCTGGACACTATGCCATCAACTGTCCTAACAAAAGGACTATAGCCTTTACCAACAACAGGTCTGCCAGCAATACGGACCTTTCTCAGCAGTCGGATTCCATCTTGCAGACTATCTCATCAGTAACGCCAGAAATAGACAAAATACATACCACATCATCTCATTTTGTAATCCCATTCAGGTTGTAATGGGCACCCAAAAAATACAATGCTCTGCCCTGTTGGATTCGGGAGCAGGAGGAAATTTTATGGACTTAAAATTTACACGTGATAATAATATTTCCAGTAGGACCAAATCCACACCAATTGAAATGGAAACTGTGGATGGATCACCTTTGTCTTCTGGACCTGTCACGCATGAGACAATCGAACTGGAGATTTGTATCGACCCGGATCATCATGAAGCTGTCAGTTTCCACCTTATTTCATCTCCGAAATTTCCGGTTATTCTAGGGATCCCCTGGTTTTCAGTCCATAACCCTTCTATCAACTGGGCATCAAGGACCATCACCTTTCCATCTGACTACTGTAAGAATAATTGTCATAAGGAACCCCCTGTTCTCCAACAAGTCCAAATCTCTGAGATTTCGCATGAGAAGGAAGAGAAACTACCACCTCAATATCAGCAGTTCTCGATGTCTGCAGTAAGAAGAAAGCAGATCAATTACCTCCTCACCGTCCTTACGACTGTCCCATTGAATTGCTGCCAGGAGCAACCATTCCATTTGGACGGATTTACAATCTTTCCGAACCTGAATTGAAGGTATTAAGAAAGTTCCTGGATGAAAATTTAGAGAAAGGCTTTATTCGACCTTCCACATCTCCAGCTGGGGCACCCTGTTCTTTGTTGAAAAGAAAGACTCCACTCTGCGGCCATGTATTGACTACAGAGAGATGAATAATATCACTGTCAAGAATCGCTACCCTACCCTTGATTCCTGAACTATTTGAGAGACTCCGTTCTGCGAAAATCTTTACGAAGCTGGATCTTAGAGGGGCTTACAACCTCATACGGATTCGCTCAGGAGATGAGTGGAAGACCGCCTTCAGAACGAGATATGGACATTTTGAATCTCTTGTTATGACCTTTGGCCTTAGCAATGCCCAGCCACCTTTCAACATTTTATTAATGATGTATTTCGAGATTTCTTGGACCAATTCGTTGTGGCTTATCTCGATGACATTCTTATATTTTCAGACACCTTGGAAGAGCATCGCAGGCACGTCCAGTTAGTCTTGGAACGACTACAGGAGAACCATCTCTACATTAAACTTGAAAAATGTGAGTTTGAACAAACCAGTATCCAATTTCTGGGATATATCATCTCCCCAGAAGGTCTGAGCATGGATCCCGGCAAAATCAATGCTGTAGTAGACTGGCCTGTTCCAAGAAATTTAAAAGACGTCCAGCGTTTCATAGGATTTGCAAATTTTTACCGAAAATTTATAAAGAACTTTTCACGGATCATACTACCAATTACTACACTAACAAAAAAGACCAAAGCATTTTTCTGGTCTCCGGAGGCACAGGAGGCTTTTGACAAGTTGAAAACTCTTTTTACGTCTGCTCCATTGTTAGTACACCCAAATCTGAATTGCCATTTACTGTCGAAGTGGACGCCTCGGACTCTGCAGTGGGAGCCATTCTGTCTCAGCGAGTTGGGGACAAGATGCAACTTCACCCATGTGCGTTTCTTTCCCACACCATGTCATCTGCAGAAAAGAACTACGACATTGGTAATAAAGAACTGTTAGCCATTAAAGTTGCCTTCTCCGAGTGGAGACATCTTCTGGAAGGTGCCAATCACCCTGTGACTGTTCTCACGGACCACAAGAATCTTGAATTCCTCCGTACAGCAAAAAGATTGTCTGCAAGACAAGCACGATGGGCCTTATTTTTCTCAAGATTCAATTTTATAATCTCTTACCGGCCTGGTTCAAGAAATGGCAAGGCTGACGCCCTGTCCAGGATGTGTTCGGAACCTCAGGAGAGGTCTAGTAATGATGATACAATTCTAGGCCCTAAAAATTTTTTGGGAATATTGCACTCTAAAGGACTATGTAATAGAATTAAAGATGGATATCAAGAGGACTCTTTCCTTAATCATCCTTCGGAAGACGTCGATCTTTCATTCAAAGAGGGGTTTTGGATGCAGAAACACCAAATATATGTACCTGAATCTTCTCGCCTTGAAGTCCTCAAAAGTGTCCATGATTCTAAACTGGCAGGACATCCTGGAGTTGCAAAAACACAAGACTTACTACTTCGTTTCTTTTGGTGGCCTAATTGTAGGAAGGACGTGAGGAAATATGTTTCAACCTGTTTAACATGCGCACGAAACAAGACCCACGATCGTCTCCTCTAGGACTCTTACAACCACTCCCAGTTCCATCCAGGCCTTGGGGATCTATTTCCATGGATTTTATTGTGGAACTACCCCTTCTAAACAGATGACCGTCATCCTTGTCATAGTGGACCGACTCACAAAAATGGCCCACTTTATTCCAACTGAAGGAATTCCTACTGCTGAAAAAACTGCAGAACTGATGATCAAAGAGGTATTCAGGTTACATGGAATTCCTGACAGCGTGGTGTCTGACAGAGGCGTTCAGTTTACATCAAAATTTTGGAAGAGTTTCTGTACAGCCTTGGGAGTCACGGTGAATCTTTCTACCGCTTTCCATCCTCAGTCCAATGGCCAGACGGAGAGAACGAACCAGACTTTGGAGCAATACCTCCGTTGCTTCATTTCCTATCTTCAGGATGACTGGGTGGACTATTTACCAACAGCAGAGTTTGCCTATAACAACTCCATACATAGCGCTACATCTCAAACCCCATTTTTTGCTAATTATGGAGTACATCCAGTATTTATCCCTAATCTGCCAGTGAAACTCCCATTCCTGCTGTTAATGACAGGCTTACAAAATTACAGGAATCCAGAAGGAATTATCAGAGATATTGCTCAAGACCCAGGAAGAATATAAGGAAGCAGCAGATAAACATCGGAGAGTGCCCCCTGCTCTTCAGGTTGGAGACAAAGTTTGGCTGTCCACTAAAAACCTTAAGACACATGTGCCATCCTCCAAATTGGGTCAGAAATTCATTGGACCTTTTCAAATTTCTGCAAAAATTAACCAGGTTGCTTTTCGTTTAAAACTTCCAACAATCTAAAGATTCATCCAGTGTTTCACATATCCTTGCTCAAACCCTTCTGTGAAAACCGTTTCCAGGAAGAATTCAGCCACCTCTCCACCAGAAAGGATCCGTGGTGAAGAAGAATACATTGTGGATAAGATTCTGGACTCCCGAAAATTCAGAGGTAAATGCAGTATCTGGTGCAGTGGAAGGGTTACGGACCAGAGGAAAAATTCATGGGAACCAAGGGAGAACGTCCATGCTCCTAGACTAACAAGAGCCTTTCATCAGAGGTACCCGGATAAGCCAGCTCCTGAGATGTCCAGAGGCCATCTGGAAGGAGGGGAGTACTGTCAGGAGTCGAACCCAGTACTCTTGTCCACTGGCCAGCAGCTCTACCATCTGAGCTATTCTGTGGCTGCAAAGTTCCTTGCTGAATCCAGATACCATTGACTGTTCTTCCTGATTGGCTACACCTAGTGCTCTCTTGATTGGGCCTCTGATTGCCAATTACACACCCTATATAAACCTGGCCTGTGGGTGTGTCATTGCGAGATTATTGAGCTCCAAGCCTTTAGTCAAGCGTTTCCTCCTGATCCATTGCTACAAACACTGCTCTCCTGTGAACCGACCTCGGCCTGCCTTCTGACTACGCTCTCCGCCTGATCCATTGCTACAAACACTGCTCTCCTTGTGAACCGACCTCGGCCTGCCTTCTGACTACGTTATCTGCCTGCTCCTCTGTTACCGAACTGCCTTTCCTGTGTACCGACCTCCGGCTGCCACCTGACTACGTTATCCGCCTGATCCATTGCTACAAACACTGCTTTCCTGTGTACCGACCTCCGGCTGCCATCTGACTACGCTACCTGCCTTGCTTTCCCTAGTGTTTGCAGTAACATCGGCTCCAACCCAGACGGGATCTTGACAGGAGTTCATTCATTTGGGGGTTTACTGTGAGGCTGCAGCATTAGCTGCGGTCCCTGCAGTAAACATTAACCCTTTCGAAGGATTACACCGTGGGACCTGACTGTGCATCGGATTGGTAAGAATAATTTTACTTTATTATTTTATTTTTATTACAGGAAATGGTTTTAGCAGGTAAATAAAATATGGTCAAAAACTGTGTGATTATTTCATTAAACTTCTTTTTTATTAAAAGTGTGTGTGTTTGATTTTTTCTTTCATACAATAGGATTAATAATTGATCGTTGTCTAATTGACAGCTCTCAATTATTAACCTGGCTTAAAGTGACCTTTCAATTGCAAGGTCATTTTAACCCCTTATTAACCATTCGCCACCGCTACAGGGCAATGGGAATAGACGGGCAAAGTGCCAGAAAGGGCAAATCTAATTAGAGATTTGCCCTTTCTGGGGTGTCTGGGGGCAGATGTTAAGTAGCCGGGGGGGGCCAAAAAAAATGGTCCCTCTCTGGGCTATTATTATCTGCCCCCACTCACTGGCTTTGTCTGTCTGGTTGCGAAAATAGGGCGGGAGCCCACGCATTTTTTTCAGAAATTTTACACCTCATATATATATATATATACATGTCATTGAATTTGTGACACATATATATATATATTTATATTTATAGTTCATACACTTCTACATAGTATATTAGCCGCTAATTCAATTGCCGGCTTCTGTGAAATCACAGAAGCCGACATGAAATGATACATTGTTTCCACACAGTTAACCATGTAATTTCCTGTATTTTGATATTTGTTTAGAACTTACAATTACATGAGTGTATTTGTGCAAAATTTCAGACATGTAGGGGTTAATTAAAGGTGTAATTTCGTTGAAAAAAAATGCGTGGGCTCCCGCTGTATTTTCTCCACCAGACAGACAAAGCAAAGCGAGTGGGGGCAGATAATAACAGCCTAGGGAGGGTACATTTTTTGTGCCCCCCCTGGCTACTAACATCTGCCCCCAGACACCCAGAAAGGGCAAATCTATAATTAGATTCGCCCTTTCTGGCACTTTGCCCGTCTATTCCCATTGCCCTGTAGCGGTGGCGAATGGGTTAATAATCTCACCTTACTGTCACCTTAGTATTGAAAGGTGACCTAAAGGCAGGTTAATAATTGAGAGCTGTCAATTAGACAACTATCAATTATTAATCCTATTGTATGAAAGAAAAATCAAACACACCAGTTTAATAAAAAATAAGTTTAATTAAATAATCACACAGTTTTTTACCATATTTTATTTTCCTGCTAAAACCATTTCCTGTAATAAAAAAAAATAAAAAAGCAAAATTATACTTACCAATCCGATGTACAGTCAGGTCCACGCTGTAATCCATCAGAAAGGGTTAACAGGTTACAGTTAGCAGGGAGATAATTCTGTCTACTAGCTCTAACCCATGAATTAATAAGTTCCTCTCCAGCGAAAGTAGAGGAATAGATTCATGAATGGAGCTTAATTGATTTATTGACAATTTAACTTTAGTGACCTGACCTAAAGGGAAAGTGGATACAATCAATTAAGCTTCATTCATGAAACACATCCTCCTGTCGCCAGGAGAGGAACTTATTCATTCAGGAGCTTTGAGCTGAGCATGCAGGATTACTTGCACTGCTTGGCTCAAGCTAGTTAACCCTTTGTGAGGATTACAGCGTGGGACGTGACAGATCAGCGGAATAGGTAAGAATAATGTTTTTTTATTTTTTTATCTTTATTTTAGTAGATCAATGGCTTCGCAGGATTAAGTGTAAAATAAAATATGGTCAAAAAAATGTGTTTTTATTTCATTAAAATTAATTTTTATTAATGTGTCTGTGTTTTTTTAATTTACTTCAATAGGATTAATAATTGATAGTTGTCTAATTGACAGCTCTCAATTATTAACCTGCCTTAAGGTCACCTTTCAATACTAAGGTGACAGTAAGGTGAGATTATTAACCCATTCGCCACCGCTACAGGGCAATGGGAATAGACGGGCAAAGTGCCAGAAAGGGCGAATCTAATTATAGATTTGCCCTTTCTGGGGTGTCTGGGGCAGATGTTAGTAGCCATGGGGGGCACAAAAAATGTACCCTCCCTAGGCTGTTATTATCTGCCCCACTCGCTTTGCTTTGTCTGTCTGGTGGAGAAAATACAGCGGGAGCCCACGCATTTTTTTCAACGAAATTACACCTTTAATTAACCCCTACATGTCTGAAATTTTGCACACAGCCACTCATGTAATTGTTTGTGCAAAGCAGATAGCAAACGACATGAAAAGACATGGTTAACCCTATGTACACCAAGTGTCATTTCATGTCGGGTGCTTCTGTCTTTTCACAGAAGCCGGCTTTACCCGGCAATTGAATCAGAGGATATTTTACTATGTAGAAGTGTATAAACTATACATATATGTATATATATATATATGTCACAATGACATGTATATATATATATGTATTCTATGTGTGTATATTTAGTGTTTACAAGGAAATAAAGGTTTTTTTTAATTTCGATATTTTGTTCCATAGACTTACATTGGACTTCCGCTATCGAAATCGGATATCGACGATATTTAGTGCTATCGGCGATACAATTTCGATACGATATTTTTAGATATCGAGCAATATCGCTCAAACTAGTAAGCACCAATCAGATCATTCATCTGTGTCTTTGATATGTGGATGTGGGTCATGTACCCATTGGACCACCATAGGGTGCATACTTTGTGGTAGG
>JARQOD010003964.1:0-59390 GCA_033576555.1 Oophaga sylvatica | reverse complement strand
CTCTTTTTTAATAATAGCCTGCCAACACCCCCTGCCCTAAGAATTTTTTTTTCCCTTTCTGTAATTTCAGTCCCGGGTTAACAGATCGGGGGGAAGCCCATCCCCAAGGGGTCAAATCTTTTGGAGCAAAAAATTAGAATATCATAAAAAAACTTATTTTTTTCAGTTCTTCAATACAAAAGTGAAACTTATATTTAAATAGAGTCAATACACACAGAGGTCTATTTTAAGTGTTTTTTCTGTTAATTTTGTGTTTATGGCTTACAGCCAATGAAAACCCCAAAAAAAGTCTTATCTCAGAAAATTTTAGAATAATTTTAACACCAGATTGAAAAATGATTTTTTAAAAATCAAAAATGTTGGCCCTACTGAAATGTATTTCGTAAATTTCCTAAATACTTGTTCGGGGTCCCCTTTTTGCATCAAATTACTCATCAATGGCGCGGGGATAAGTGCGATCACCTGTCCCCTGCTGAGGGGTTAGGGAAAAGCCCAGGTTGCTTTGATAGAGCCTTCAGCTCGTCTGAAATTTTTTGGGGGTTGGTGTCTTTATCCCCTTTGACAATACCCCAAAATTCTCGGGGGTTTAGGTTTTCAGGCGATTTTTTGCTGCCAATTAACACATTATACGTTGTTTGAAAACCCGGGGGATTGGTATTTTGGGCAGTTTTGGAAAGGGCCCAAGCCCTCGGGAGAATGAATTTCCATCCCAAAAAGTTTGCACAGAGGGGAAGCAGAAGTTTTAAAAATTTTGGGTAGGGGTCGTGACTTTGTCTTGATAAAACCAGTAAACCCTAACCGCAGATGACTTGGCCCCCCAAAAAAAAACCATCACTGTTGTGGGAAATTTCCCCACTAGACCTCCAGCAGTTGGTTGGGGGCCTCCCCATTTCCCCCGATCTGGGCCGCGTTTCCCAAAATTTTACTTACATCTGAAAAACAACACCTTGGGCATGACAACGTCCTTTTTTTTTTTCCCCTTGGGGCCCAGGTAAGACGCTTCTGGCTTGTCTATTGGTCATGAGGGGGGGAAAAAGGGAAAGGGTGACATTTGTCCCCCATGCCCTGGTATTTCTGTGTGTGGTGGCTCAAAAAGCAATGACTCCACGGGGCAGTCCACCTTGGAATCCGCCACATTTTTGAATGGCTGGTTTTAAAATCCTTTGAAGGCGGGGGTTTCCCCCCGGTTTCCCCTTTTCCCCCTTTTTTTCTACCACACTTTTCCCCCACTCCACTTTTTTTTAAATAGCTTGGAACCACCCCTTTTGAACGCCGGCTTTTTTAAAAAAATGCCCTTTTTTTTGGATTACCCCCTTGGGGAGGTGTAAAATGACTGCTTTGGATTTCTGTAGGTGCGTTTCCCCCATGTTGTGGAGTATGAAACAAAAAAAAGGGGGCCCTTTTTTTAAAAATTGCTTAGGAAGCCTTTACAGGTGTTTTTGTTAATTTTTAAATTTCCTGAAAAGGGGGGTTTTTTGGGTTTTTTTATTGGTGAAAAGCCATAATCATAAATTTTTAAAACAAAAAAAAAACACGGGGAAATAGATCACCTGTGTGTTGTTGTAATCCCGGGTGTTTTTTTTAAAAAAAAAGTTCATCTGTGTGTAATTTTTTATAAAAATAATCACTCTGTGTGAAAAAAAAAACCTAAAAAGAATATTAGGGTTCATTTATTTGTATTAAAAAAACTAAAAAAAATTTTAACTTTTTCATGATGCTAATTTAGTGAGAAGCCCCTGCATATTATTTTTGTTTGGGGTAAAATTTAAGAGGTGATTTCCAATAACAAAGTGTTCTTTTTTTCAAATTACATCAAAAACCCCCTTGCAGGCAAAAATTTCATAACTGATCCAGACGGACTTGTGGCCCCTGTTTTTTTTTTATTAATTTTTTGCGGGGGGAATTGTGGGCCATTATCTGTACGCTGCGCGTGCTCACCGGGTTCAGGAGGGCTTGGGCACATCCAACGGCCCCCCCCCGAGTAGCTGAAAACGGGGGGCCAACGTCTGGATGTTTTCGTCAGTGACGGGCCCCCCCCGTTGATTCATTCTCCCCCCGACTTCGCACCGAGCGCGGAAATTTATCCAGCCAGAGGGGCCCCCGAAACAAAAAGCGTCTTTTTTTCCCCCCCCCCCCTATTTAAAATTTTAATCTATCCCCCCTTTTTTACATACGTATAATATCATTTTTTGTCCTTATTTTTTTACAATTCCCCCTTTTAAATTTTTTCATATTTCCTTTAAGCCATTGTTTTTAATACTTAAAAATAATAACAACATTTTTTTTTATTTTTATTATTTTTTTTCCCCCGCAGACCCCAAATTTACATTTGTGGGCAGTCATGTGTACAAATTTTTTCATTATTATTGTCCCATCCGATTCATCCGGTTTATATTTTCCCGGTGCATCATATTCTGCGGGGCCCGTCACTGGGGTAAAATTTTCCTTTTCTTTTCCTGTCTGACCGGGTTTTAACCTGTTTTTTCCGAGTGCCCCCTTTTTTGCTGGGGGTCCCCTGTTTTACAAAAATTATTACTTTGTCCTGATTAAAACCTGTTTTTAAAATTTTTAGACTCATCACTATTTGCGGGGGCAGTCAGGGGTACCCATTCATTATGAAACCCCCTTTATCCGAGTTAATCCCCCATTATACCCCGAGCGCACCACTATTCTGCGGGGGGGCCGTCCCTTTTGTAATTTAAATTTCATTATAAAATGTAGATCCTGGTTTTAACCCCGTATTAACCCAGAGCTGCACCACTATTTTTTGGTGCCCTCATTTTGTACATTTTTTTAAAATTTTTGACCCCTTTTGGGAAATTACCCCTGTATTTTCCCCCGAGCTGACTCATTTTTGCTGGGGGCAGTCATGTGACCAAAATTTTCATTTACTTTTATCCTGATTTTCTCCCGTTTTTTCCCCCCGAGCTCATCACTATTCTGCTGGTGCGCCCACGTGTCCCAAATTTTAAAATTATATCCGATTACCCTTATTCCCCAGGTTCACTCACTTTTCTGTGGTGCAGTCACGTGTAAAAAATTACATTAGACCCGTTCATCCTGATTAACTCCAGGTAAACTCACATTTGGGGTGAGCACTGTGAAAAAAATTTTACTTATTTTGACCGATTTACATCCTTATTATCCCTGGGGGGCTGCCTACTTTTGTGGTGCGTCATTGGTACAACATTACTTTTTATGATCCTGAGTTACATCCGTTTTAACCCAGAGTCACTCAATTCTGGGTCGGGCCCACTGTGCCCTAAAATTATTTTTTCCTGATTTTGAGTTACATCCTTTTATACCCCAGATTTGCACCATTTTCTGCGGGTGCATCATGTGACATACTTTACTTTAAATTTTGAAAACCCCGTTTTTAACCCCGAGCGCACCCCTTTTTTCGGGGTGGGTCACTGTTCAAAATTTTTAATTTGTTTCCTGATTTTTCCTGTTTTAACCCGGGTTTGCACTAACTTTTCCCGGGGGGCCCATGTGCATCTTTCCCCTTTAATGTCCGAGTACATCCTGTATTAACCCGATTTTGCACCACTTTTCTGCTGGTCAGTCACGTGAAAAAAATTCCCATTTACCCGATTTTTACACCTGTATTAAACCCAAAAGGGGTGCACTCACATTTGGGGTCAGTCATTTTTGTAAAAAAATTTACATTATGCCCTGATTCCCTCCTGTTTAAAACCCCCAGGCTGCACTCATATTTGCGGGTGCAGGTCACTGTGTACAAAATTACTTTATATCCGAGTTCACCTGTATTTACCCCCAGGTGCCCCCCTTTTTTGCTGGGGCAGCACTGTTACAAATTTTTTTTATATCCTGAGTTAATCCTGTAAAAACCCCAGAGCTGCACTCCTATTCTGTGGTAGCACGGAAAAATACATTCCCTTCCCGATCCTGATTTAAACCCCCTGTATTACACTCGACTGCACTCATATTTGCGGGTGCAGTCCTGTGTACATACATTACATTACTGTCTGATTCCCATCCTGTTTTACACCCCAGAGCTGACTCACTATTCTGCGGGGCAGCCCCCGGGTAAAATTTTTTACATTACTCCCCCTGAGTTACTCCTGTTTTTACACCCCAAGTGCATCATTTCTGCTGGTGCCCCCCACTGTGTACATACTTTTTTTTTTCTGATCCTGGGGTTACATCCTGTAAAACCCCCAGAGCTGCCTCATTTTTGTGGTGCCCCCCCTGTGTAAATATAGGGGTTTAAAAATCCTGTATTATACCCCAAAAATTTCCAAGAATTGTTCATCTAGAAAAAAAGGAAGGAAAAAAGGCCCCCAAAAAACTTTAAAAAATAAATTTGGTAGAGACACAAAAAAATTTTTTGGATTTTTCTTTTCTCATTTTGCGGTGTTAAAACCCTTTTGGGTTTTCTGCAAACATAAAAAAATTTTTTACCCCAAATTTTAAAAAGAAAACCATTTTTAGAAAAAAACTTGATTTTTTAAATTTTAAAAAATTTCCCCAAAATTTCCCATTTTTTTTAAAAGGGGACCTGTCGGAAGGCATAAGTGGCCGTTTTTGTTCTTGTTTTTTTCCCATTGTCCCTGTGTGTTACCCCTTTTATTTACTTTGGTTTCAAGTTTGGGGCCCTTTTTTAAATTTTAGTGTATTTTTTGGTGTATGGGGGGTGGCCACGGGCCCCCTCTGGGGCGTGTTTTATGCTTCTAAAAAACCAACCCGGGAGCCCCCGCCCTCTTTGCAAAATTCAAAAAAAAGTACCCAATAAATAAGGCCCCATTTTTTTGGGAAACCCAAATTTTCAGTTTAAAAAAAAAAAAAAAAAAAAAGAAAAAAATTTTTTTCTGGAAAAGTGGTAATAAAACAAGAGAAAAAACTGTCCCTTTTGACCGGGTGATAGGTCCATTTTAAATTGAAATTAAAATTTATTTCCCTGATGGCCCCTTTTCCCCTTGTTTTTTTCTTATATTTAAAAAAAGGGGAAAATTTTTTAAAAGAATTTAAAAACCAAAAAAAAATTTCCCCGCTGACATTAAGCCCCCCAAATCTAAGTTTAAGGTTGGCCAACAGTTGATTCCCTAAATTTCCCCCTATACGGGAAAAAACCCCTTCTGCCGAGAAACTGTTTTTTTCTTTTATGAGAAAGCCTCTGCCGGGCCCTTTTTGGCGGAGCTTTTTCCAGCCCCCAAAATTTGTTTTTGGGCTTTTGGGGCTTAAAAGTGCCGAATCTTTTCTTTTCTGACCTTATCTGTTGGTAAAAAAAATTTTTGGGGCCCCATACACTTTTAGACGGGTTTGTCGATCCCAAGTTTATTGGGGGGTTACCCTACTTTTGGGCTAATATGTAGGGGGTTTATTCCGGTCTAATCAGACAAAGGTTTGGGAAAAAAATTAATGGAAACACCTAACATTTGGCATCATTTAAAAATTTGAACATGTTAAAAACATGCAAAACCGTGACATTGGTAAAGTTTTTTTTTTATTATTTGTGATTTTGTGTAGTAAATTAATGTTTGTTTGGCCCCCAAAATTTTTAAAAAAATTGAAGAACCCATACCCCAAGGGAGACCTTCGGGTATTCAAAAGGGCCAAATTTTGGGGGCTGGTATGGCGGCGCTAGTGTAACCAAAAAAAACCCAATGTTGGCTGTCAAGCGGGGAAAAATCCCAAGTAATGCCTCTTTTAAAGAGAAGGAAAAAAAAACCCCCAGCAAAGCCCCAAAAGGGGGGGGGCCAAAAAATCGAAAATTGCTGAGGGGACCCCCTGTCTTTTTTAAAACGAATTTGAGAGAGGATCGCAAGACCCGGCCCCCGAAAATCATGCTGGGGCTCAATGAAACACCCCACAGAACCCCTTTCCCGAAAATGTTCGTCGGGAGCTGAACAAATTGGGTTCCCCCGGGAAAAGGGTGCAATTCGAAAAACCCTGCTTTTCAATGACAAATGTTTCCAAGATTTAGAGGGTAAAGGGGAAAAAAACCCCCAAGGGTCCCTGAGCCTTTTGGGAAAAAAGTGAAAATTCTCAGACGAATCATGGGGTTCCCCTTTTTCCCACCCCCGGGCGTGTAGGGGGAGACAGCCGAAAAGCATTCCATCCCCACTCCCCCCTCCCAACCGTAAAAATTTGGGGGGGGTTTTTTGTGTGATCTGGGGTTTCTTTTCATGGAGATCCCCCCGGGTCAATGAAAACCCTTTTTTTTTAAAAAAAAAATTAACAGCAGCAATTTTTTTCTTTTGGGGCCCAAAAAGGCCCCTCCTAGGTTTAAGCCTGTTTCCCCGGGGGGAAAACCCACCCCTTTTGGTGATAAACCCCAAATTATAAAGTGAATTTTAAAGTGCAAAAAATTCGGGGGCCCCTGCCCCCCCAATCC
Organism: Oophaga sylvatica; assembly: GCA_033576555.1. NCBI lineage: Eukaryota > Metazoa > Chordata > Amphibia > Anura > Dendrobatidae > Oophaga > Oophaga sylvatica. The sequence goes on along the minus strand of JARQOD010003964.1, from coordinate 53,032 downwards.
CAAACCTCAACATTATTGAGCATTTTTTTGGGCGATTTTAGAGATTTTGTTTTTTCGTCGATTTGCCCCACGTCGCCAAACCTTTGGAGAATTGGGTGTAATCGCTGCAAAGGTTGGGGGGACACCCCTACTTTAACCCCCCTTAAAAACCCCCAAAAATTTTTTTAGGTTAAAAAAACCCGGCCAAAAATTTTTACAAATTTTTTTCCCCTGGGCTCTTTTGAGGGGTTTTAAATCTGGAACGCTTCAAGGTCTTGGCGATTTGAGAGTGTTTTTCGTGGAAAATTTGAAAATTCATAAAAAGGGGGAAAATTTCTTCCCAAAATAACTTCTTTTTTTTTTTAAAAAAAAAAAAAAGGAAAAAATGGAAAAAAATTTGGTAGCTTCCCAGGGATCACAGGTTATAACGTAGAGCAGTATAATTAAAATCATATGTTTCTACACATAAATGACTTGTCATCCAATTTTATTTCCAAAGGATAAAATCTCGAAAGTTATTGTGCAATTAGTCAGATGATTCGCTGATACCGATTTGTGGATCGTCCAAACCTTTTGGGCGAATTGGCAAAGGCTTGGAAGGAGACAGTACCCATTTAACCTTATTCAAGCTTTTGTAGGTTAAATTGAGATTGGAGTTTACATTCTGACCACTGTTGCATTTGAGAGTCTTGTCCTAAACCAGTGGAACCCCCGATTTGACCCATTTTGGAACTGACCTCCATGGGAATCTTATCTGATGTGTGGTAGAGTTTTAACCCTTGGTTTCATAGAAGGTTATAACGTAGAGCATAAAATTAAAAATTATATCTTTTCACAAAAATTGATCTTTCCACCATTTTTTTTCAAAGGGAAGGACCCACAAAATTATTATGAAAATTTGCCTGAGTACGATATACCCAATATGTGGGGGCAAAACTACTTTTTTAGGCATGAAGGTCGAAAAGGGAGGGAAGCCTTTTTTCAAATGCAACTTTGAAAATGTCTTTTCATTAAGGGAAGCCCCTAAATGTGCTTAAACGGTAAAGCCCAAGATCCATTTTGGAAACTAACCCCCAAGGAACTCTATCAATGTGTGTGAGCACTTTGAACCCCAGTGCTTCACAGAAGTTTATAACGTAATGAGCAGTGAAAATAAAAAAATTTAATTTTTTTCCCAAAATATCTTTTTGCCCAATTTTTATTTTGTAAGGGTAACAGGAGAAATAAAATTTTTTTTTTTTTTTTTTTTTTTTTTTAGGGCTGGGAGAGCTCGGAAAGGGAAACAGCGCATTTGACTTTTTTGGCTGGGAATTTAATTGGGCGCCCTGTGCATTTGGAGAGTCCCTGTGGCCAAAAAAGTGGGAAACCCCCCCCAAGTGCCCCCTTTTGGAAAAATAACCCCCCCGGAACTTTTCTAAAAGTGTTTTGGGAGCTTTTTAACCCCCAAGGCTTTACAAAAGGGTTTAACGTGACCGTAAAATTAAAAAAAAATATGTTTTCCACAAAAATATTTTCATCCAATTTTTATTTTTCCCAAAAGGGTAAAAAGCCCCCAAAAGTTATTGTGCAATTTGTCTGATACGCTGATACCCCATATGTGGGGGTAAACCACTATTTGGGCGCATGGGAGAGCTTGGAAGGAAGCATGCCATTTGACTTTTTTGCTGGAATTGAGATTTTGGGCGCCATGTTGCATTTGGAGAGTCCCTGTGTGCCTAAACAGTGGAAACCCCCACAATTGACCCCATTTTGAAACAGACCCCCCAAGAACTTATTAGATGTGTGGGTGAGAGCTTTGAACCCCAAGGGCTTCACAGAGGTTATAACGTAGAGCAGTAAAATTAAAAAATCATATCTTTTCCAAAAATGATCTTTCCCCCCCAATTGTTATTTTCCAAAGGGTAACAGGGCCCAAAAGTTATTGTGCAATTTGTCCTGAGTACGATGATACCCATATGTGGGGGTAAACCACTATTTTGACGCATGGCAGAGCTCGAAAGGGAAGGAGCGCCTTTTTCAAATGCAGACTTTGTGAATGGTCTGCGGGTGTTCATATCACGTTTTTGGAGAGCCCCCTGATGGGGCCTAAACAGGAGAAACCCCCAACAAGGGTTACTCCATTTTGGAACTACACCCCCCAAGGAACTTATCTGGGTGTGTGGTGAGCACTTTGAACCCCCAAGTGCTTCACAGAAGTTATAAACGTAGAGCCGTGAAATAAAAAAAAACATATTTTTTTCCACAAAAAAAACTTTTGCCCCCAAAGTTTTATTTTTATAAGGGTAACAGGAGAAATAGGACCTCAAAAGCTATTGTGCAATTTGTCCTGAGTACGTTGATATCCCATATGTGGGGGGACCACTATTTTGACGCATGGCAGAGCTCGGAAGGGAAGGAGCACCGTTTTTAAATGCAGACTTTGATGGAATGGTCTGCGGGTGTCATGTCGCGCTTGGAGAGCCCCTGATGTGCCTAAACAGTAGAAACCCCCCACAAATGACCCCATTTTGCAAACTAGACCCCCAAGGAACTTATCTAGATGTCTGGTCAGCACTTTGAACCCCCAAGGGCTTCACAGAAGTTTATAACGTAGAGCCGTGAAAATAAAAAAATCATATTTTTTTCCACAAAAATGACCTTTTTGCCCCCAAATTTTTATTTTTATAAGGGTAACAGGAGAAATAGGGCCTCAAAAGTTGATGTGCTTTTGTCCTGAGTACGCTGATACCCCATATGTGGGGGGAACCTGTTATGTTTCGGTAGCTGAGGAGTGCAGGTAAAAAAGGCAATACACCAGAGCAGTTGGAATCTATGAGATTGCAGTACCCTGACTAACCACCACAACTAGAGGCAGCCGTGGAGCGTTCCTACGTTGGTCCTAGACGCCTCGTCACAGCCTGAGAAACTAACTACACCTAAAGATAGAAATAGGAAAGCTATCTGCCCCGGAGCAGAACCCCAAAGATAATAGAAAGCCCCCAAACAAGTAATGGCGGTTAGACAAGAAGAAATACTGACACAGAAAGAAAATAGTATGAGCAAACGCTGGGGCCCAAACTAACTAAATAGAAAAGGATAGGAAGGGTACTTACTGCAATCCCAGAAAACCCTGAAAAGCACCAACTCTACTAATTTCAAAATCACCTGAGATCACACGACCTCTACCACCTAAATTAGTTCTCTGGTGTAACAAAATCAAAACAGCAGCCACTGAAAAAACTGGAAAAAGCAAAAGTACAAACATCAGTGGCTGAACTAAACTGAGAGGGCAAAAGCCCCCGGAGGGGACCCAGAAGGCCCCCACAGAAGTGCAGGACAAAATGCAAAAAAATAGCACAAAAAAAAAAGAAGAAAATGTCTTATCTGTTAGCAGGAGATGCAGACACGACACAGCAGGCTACAAGGGAAACAGGAATGAAGGATTCAGACCAGAACAATTGATCACCGGCAACCCTGATGGGAAGGTGACTCCCTTATATAAGACCAGTCAGTAACACCTGATTCCCAGTCCTCACAATCTTCACTGAACAGACCAGTACCGCTTGTAACCACCAGAGGGAGTCTCTGCTCAGAACTCATCTCAAACCCATTCACAACAGTACCCTCCCCTTGAGGAGGGGTCACCGAACCCTCATTTGAGCAACCAGGTCGGTCAGGATGAGTTCTATGATACGCACGGATGAGTCTCCTAGCATGGATGTCCGAAGCAAACACCCAAGAATTGTCTTCCTGACCATAACCTCTCCACTTAACCAAATACTGGAGTTTCCGTCTAGAAAAACGAGAATCTAATATTTTCTCAACCACATACTCCAGATTGCCCTCAACCAAAACAGGGTCAGGAGGCACAGCAGCAGGAACCACTGGCTCAACAAACCTCTTCAACAAGGACTTGTGGAACACGTTATGGATCTTAAATGTCCCTGGAAGAAGCAAACGAAAAGAAACAGGATTAAGAATCTCAATGATCTTATAAGGTCCAATGAACCTAGGCTTAAATTTAGGAGATGCTACTCTCATAGGAATATTCTTTGAGGACAACCAGACCAAGTCCCCCACTTTAAACCGAGGACCATCAGTCCTATGCCGGTTAGCAAACCGCTGGGCCTTCTCCTGAGAGAGGGACAACCTCTCCACTACCTGGTCCCAAATCTGTTGCATACGCTCCACAACAGAGTCAACACCTGGACAGACAGAAGCCTTCGTCTGTCCAGAAGAAAATCGAGGGTGAAACCCAGAATTACAGAAAAACGGAGACATCAAAGAGGCAGAGCTAGCCCTATTATTAAGAGCAAACTCAGCCAAAGGCAAAAAAGAGACCCAGTCATCCTGATCAGCAGACACAAAGCATCTAAGATAAGTCTCCAATGTCTGGTTTGTTCTCTCAGTTTGACCATTGGTCTGAGGATGAAATGCCGAGGAGAAAGACAATTGAACACCAGTTTAGAACAAAAAGTCCTCCAAAATCTGGAAACAAACTGGACTCCTCTGTCAGACACAATGTTCTCAGGAATGCCGTGTAAACGAACCACGTGCTGAAGGAACAACGGCACCAATTCAGAGGAGGAAGGCAACTTAGGTAATGGCACAAGATGTATCATTTTGGAAAACCTATCACAAATTACCCAGATGGTGGTCATTCTCTGAGAAACAGGAAGGTCGGAAATGAAATCCATAGAGATATGGGTCCATGGTCTCTTGGGCACAGGCAATGGCATCAACAAACCACTAGAGCGAGAGCAAGGCTTGGAGCGAGAGCAAGTCCCGCAGGACTGCACAAATTCCCTGACATCACGAGACAAGGTAGGCCACCAAAAGGACCGACTAACCAAGTCTCTGGTACCAAAAATTCTGGGATGCCCAGCCAATGCGGAACAATGAATCTCAGACATCACACTCTTTTTCCACTGGTCCGGGACAAACAATTTTCCAACAGGGCAGCACTCGGGCCTATCCTCCTGACACCCCTCCAGAGCAAGTCTCAAATTGGGCGAGATGGCGGAAAGAACTACACCCTCTTTCAAAATAACAGAAGGATCAGATAACTCAGGAGAGTCCGCAAGGAAACTCCTCGAGAGGGCATCCGCCTTAACATTCTTAGTGCCAGGAAGAAAGGAAACCACAAAATTAAAACTGTGAAAAACAAGGCCCACCTGGCCTGTCTAGGATTGAGTCGCTTGGCAGATTCCAGATAGACCAGATTCTTATGGTCCGTAAGGACCACCACCTGATGTTTGGCTCCCTCCAGCCAATGTCTCCACTCTTCAAAAGCCCACTTCATGGCCAATAACTCCCGATTACCCACGTCATAATTACGTTCAGTAGGAGAAAATTTTCGAGAGAAAAAGGCACAAGGGTTACTTTTAGAGGTCTCTGGATCTTTTTGGGAGAAAACGGCACCTGCCCCAATTTCAGAGGCATCAACCTCCACCTGAAATGGCAGAGAAACATCAGGCTGCCGTAGAACAGGAGCAGAAGTGAATCTCTGCTTAAGTTCCTGAAACGCAGAGACTGCCTCAGGAGGCCAATTCACCACATCAGAACCCTTTCTGGTCAAATCAGTTAATGGTTTAACAATAACCGAGAAATTACCAATAAATTTACGATAAAAATTGGCAAAACCCAAAAATCTCTGAAGAGCCTTTAATGAAGTAGGTTGGACCCAATCACAGATGGCCTGAACCTTGACCGGGTCCATTTCAATAACAGATGGGGACAAAATGAATCCCAGAAATGAGATCCTCTGTACGCCAAAAAGACACTTTGATCCCTTCACATACAGAGCATTCTCTCTCAAAATCTGGAACACAGTTCGAACATGTTTCACATGAGAGTCCCAGTCATTAGAAAAAATCAAGATATCATCCAAATAAACAATCAGAAATTTGTCCACAAAATCCCTGAAAATGTCATTCATGAAGGACTGGAAGACGGAAGGAGCATTAGTGAGCCCAAAGGGCATCACTAGGTACTCAAAATGCCCTTCAGGGGTATTGAATGCCGTCTTCCATTCATCCCCGTGCTTAATGCGAATAAGGTTATACGCCCCCCTGAGGTCAAGCTTGGTAAACCAAGTAGCGTTTTTCACCCTGGAAAACAGGTCAGAAATCAAGGGTAACGGGTATTGATATTTCACAGTAATATTGTTCAAGAGACGATAATCAATACACGGCCTTAATGAACCATCTTTTTTGGCCACAAAGAAAAAACCGGCACCTAAGGGTGAAGAGGATGGTCTGATATGACCCTTCTCCAATGATTCCTTGATATAAGACCGCATAGCGTCATGTTCAGGTACAGACAAGTTAAAAAGGCGACCTTTAGGGAATTTACTACCCGGCACTAATTCAATAGCGCAGTCATAGCTCCTATGGGGAGGCAAGGATGCAGATTTACTTTCGCTAAACACATCAGAAAAATCAATCAAAAAGTCAGGAACATCCTGAGCCTGGGGGAGGCAGAAAAAACAGGAGTGTTGGTATTAACACATTGGCAGCCCCAACTGGTTACAGACACAGATTTCCAATCCAAAACAGGATTATGAGACTGTAACCAAGGGAAACCCAGCACGATAATGTCATGCAGATTATACAGAACCAAAAATTTGCAGCACTCCTGGTGATCAGGTTCAACCCTCATTATCACCTGAGTAGAAAACTGGGGTTTATTCTCAGCCAAAGGGGTAGAATCGATCCCCAGTAGGGGAATAGACTTCTGTAGGGGTATCAAGGGAAACCCACAACGTTTAGCAAAATCATAATCCATCAGGTTAATAGCTGCTCCAGAATCAACGAAAGCCTGAGCAGAAAATGAGGACAGAGAGTTATCAGAGTGACAGTTAATAAAAACTTAGTCTGAACACTACCCAAGACAACTGAGCGTGCAAAACGTCTTCCCCGCTTAGGGCAGACTGAAATAGCATGAGAGGCATCACCACAGTAGAAACATAACCCATTGCGCTTTCGAAACTCATGACGCTGTGCCCCAGACACCACTCTATCACACTGCATGGGTTCAGAAGCTGGTTCACAAGGCAACACCATTCCACGCATACTTCTCCGCTCACGCAAACGTCTGTCAATTTGAATCGCTAATGACATAGAATCATTGAGACCAGAGGGGACAGGGAATCCCACCATAACATCCTTTACATTATCTGACAGACCCTTCCGGAAAAGGGCTGCCAAAGCGTCGTCATTCCATTTGGTCAGGACTGCCCACCTACGGAATCTCTGACAGTATAACTCAGCGTCATAAGGCCCCTGATTTAATGCCAACAAGGCTTTTTCAGCTTGATCAGTGACATTAGGCTCATCGTACAATAACCCCAAAGCCTGAAAAAATGCATCAACATCACTCAAAACAGGAAAAAGCCCAATCCTGAGGATCGCCGCGCAGGAGAGAGATGATAATTTGAACCTGCTGCGCTGCGTTCCCTGAGGACTTAGATTTTAAGGCAAAAAACAATTTACAATTATTTTTGAAATTCTGAAACTTAGCTCGATCCCCAAAAACAAATCTGGCATGGGGATCCTAGGTTCCACAACAGGCAACCTAGCAAGATATGCAGCAATACTCTGAACCTCAGTGGCAAGCTGATCCACACGGCCAGACAACCGCGCAAACTCCATTGAGAGAAAAGATCCTCCCCAGCACCCAGAGATACAGAGGGAAAAAAAAAATGCAACAAACAGAAAAATATCTCTGACAACTCTGACAACCTTTTTTCTTTCACAATATTTTTTCCCTTCTGTGAGTACCATACAATTTTCAATTTTTAGGCCGGTGATACTGTTATGTTTCGGTAGCTGAGGAGTGCAGGTAAAAAAGGCAATACACCAGAGCAGTTGGAATCTATGAGATTGCAGTACCCTGACTAACCACCACAACTAGAGGCAGCCGTGGAGCGTTCCTACGTTGGTCCTAGACGCCTCGTCACAGCCTGAGAAACTAACTACACCTAAAGATAAAAATAGGAAAGCTATCTGCCCCGGAGCAGAACCCCAAAGATAATAGAAAGCCCCCAAACAAGTAATGGCGGTTAGACAAGAAGAAATACTGACACAGAAAGAAAATAGTATGAGCAAACGCTGGGGCCCAAACTAACTAAATAGAAAAGGATAGGAAGGGTACTTACTGCAATCCCAGAAAACCCTGAAAAGCACCAACTCTACTAATTTCAAAATCACCTGAGATCACACGACCTCTACCACCTAAATTAGTTCTCTGGTGTAACAAAATCAAAACAGCAGCCACTGAAAAAACTGGAAAAAGCAAAAGTACAAACATCAGTGGCTGAACTAAACTGAGAGGGCAAAAGCCCCCGGAGGGGACCCAGAAGGCCCCCACAGAAGTGCAGGACAAAATGCAAAAAAATAGCACAAAAACAAAAAGAAGAAAATGTCTTATCTGTTAGCAGGAGATGCAGACACGACACAGCAGGCTACAAGGGAAACAGGAATGAAGGATTCAGACCAGAACAATTGATCACCGGCAACCCTGATGGGAAGGTGACTCCCTTATATAAGACCAGTCAGTAACACCTGATTCCCAGTCCTCACAATCTTCACTGAACAGACCAGTACCGCTTGTAACCACCAGAGGGAGTCTCTGCTCAGAACTCATCTCAAACCCATTCACAACAGGAACCACTGTGATCGCCTTACTGCGATCTTTGGGAGGCACAATGAACAAATCCACAAAAGGTGAAGAATTGGTTTTCTTTTTTGCACCGTTCCTCGTGCGGAATTAGTGATTAGGCGACTTTATTCCTCGGATCGGTGCGATTACGGCGATACCAGATTTACATCCTTTTTTCATGTTTAGCTTCTGTCACACACTAAAAGATGCTTTTTTTTTAATAATTTTTTGTAAGAAATTTTTGCATCGCTGTATTTTGAGAGCTATAATTTTTCCATATTTCGGCCGACAGAGTTATCTGTGAGCTTATTTTTTGCGGGACGAGCTGACGTATTTATTGGTATCATATTCTGGCACATAACGTTTTTTGATTGCTTCCTATTCCGATTTTTGTGGAAGCAGAATGAACAAAAACCAGCAATTCAGGAATTGTTTTTTTTTTTTTTTTTCCCTCCGTTCCGCGTGTGGTAAAATTGATAAAGCAGCTTTATTCTTCAGGTCACTACGATTACAGTGATACCTCATTTATATATTTTTTTATGTTTTGGCGTTTTTTACACAATAAAAAATTTTATAGAAAAAATAATTATTTTTGCATCAGTTTATTCCGCGAGCTATAACTTTTTTATTTTTTCGCTGATGATGCTGGATAGCGGCTTGTTTTTTGTGGGACAAGATGACGTTTTCAGCGGTACCATGATTATTTATATCTGACTTTTTGATCGCGTGTTATTGCACTTTTTCCAAGCGGTATGATGATACCGCTTGGAAAAAGTATAATTTACTACTTTTTTGTGGTTTTTTTTACGGCTTTCACTGAAGGGGTTAACTAGGGTTACGCTTTTATAAATGGGATTTTTACGGACGTGGCGATACCAAACATGTGTATTTTTTTGTTTTTTATTTTTTTTATTACATAAAAATGTGTATTTTTTAGGGGATTTTTTTTAAATTATTTTTTAATATTTTTTTTACAATTTTTTTAAAAAAATGATTTTTTTTAACTTGTCCCTTTAGGGGACTTTCACTTTTTTTCCTTTTTATTGCAGTTACAATGCATTGAAATGCTACAGCATTGCAATGCATTGTACCTATGATGAAAGCTGCTGTGAGCATGATCACAGCAGCTTTCCGTAGCTAGATGACCCGGAGGTTGTCATGACAACCCCCGGGTCATCAAGGCAGAGATCGGGCCCTGCAAATACATTGCAGGGCGCCGATCTGAGGCAGAGGGAGCTCCCGACCCTCTGCCTCCCCCCTGAGCGCTGCGATCGCGCTCGATCGCAGCAGTCAGGGGGTTAACAGCCAGGGGCGGTGGGGGTGCCGCTCCTGGCTGTCAGTGCAGGAAGTCTGGCCACTGCAGCGCCGGCTCCTGCACTGATGGGGCAGAAGAGGCTGAAATTTCAGCTTCTCCTGCGCGATCGCTGCTGTGTTTGGTCAGTCAGATTGACTGACCAAGCACAGCGCTGTAGGTGCGGGGACCGACGGCAAAGGTCCCCGCACCGCTTGCCGTGCCTGTCAGCTGTCTGTGACAGCTGTCGGCACTGATCTACCACTGCGTGTTTACACGCAGTGGTAGATCAAAGGGATGACGTGCACAGTCCGTCCTGGTGCCGGAACTGACACCTTGCCATGACGGACTGTGCACGTCATTGGACATTAAGGGGTTAAACTAACATTTGTTGATGTTTCCAGGTGTTTCCATTATTTTGTCCAACCCCTGTATTTCTCGTAAGGAAGGGATCGGACAGGTTGCATTTTACTCCTCTGTCTAACCCCTTAGATGACGCAGTTTCTATTGACCGCTGCATCCAAGGAGTTGAACCGCTTTACTCTGAGCAATTACAGGAGGGTGTTTGCCTGCAACCCTTATAAAGGAGCAAGCCTCAACATCTAGTAGATGCATAGCAGACTCATGTTTTACCTTTCATGGTAGATGCATCCTAGTTCTTACTTCTCGTATGTACAATATGTAGATACGTACTTCTCATTACGAGGTTAGATTGTATTATATTATGATATAAAGGATTCATTTACCTTCTCCTTGTCCATATTTCGCACTATGTGCCCAATTCATGGCCAATTCAAAGCCCAGCTGCTTGCAGATCACGTGAGCCACTTCTATGTTGAAGTCGTCATCGCATACAGTGCCCCATTGACCATTATACAGAACCTCCAGGCGACCTTCGTTAGGGACCCTCGACGTCCCGGCCAATCTCAGCTGGATTTGTGGGGCCCTGCTTGGAGCTGTTGCCAGCATAAGTCTACCAGCGATGTAATAAATAATAATATGAGCTGGGACACTTTCTTCATGGCTCACAGGGAATAGTGGATGAAGGATTTTGGAATTTGCACCTATGAACAAAAAAGAAGAAAATGATCCGTAATAAATAAATATAACATTGTAGCCACTCGATCTTTGGTTTGCTATTGGATGACACATCCAAATCTATTTTGTCTATCAATATTAGGACCTGAGTTTTTCAACTTTTTCATAAAGTTTTATATGGGCACAGCGTATTACATGGCATCTAGTGTCAATATTTTATACTTGACACCTTTTGGAAGAGGTCGCACAGGAAATCCTGTAGTGAAGCGGCTGCACAGAAAACAGTCCAAAAGTTCTTCGTTCCTGAAAGATTCAGACCAGAATCCAAAGGGTAATGTTTTTCCTTGCAGAGAGTGACATGTCAAGCCTGGCATGCCAAGGTGAGGAGACTTTTTAAGCCGCAATGCTCCTTCGGGAAATATGCAAATTTTTCTCTTTAGCGAGGAAGAGGACTAGAACTCTACCCCACCTATTGGAAGTAGCAATCCTAAAAGTCAATGTCGACCCTTTAACGAGCCTTGCCACACGACTTAGGATAAAAGCCGAACCAGAATCTCAATTTGCAGACACTGTGTTTCAGGGTGCTACCCCTCGTCAGTGCAAAGTGTGAGATCTAGTTTGGCTGGGTGAGAGGCGTCTGACCGGGATCCAAGGAGTAACGTTTCTCCTTGCCGAGAGTGACATGTCAAGTCTGGCATGCCAAGGTGAGGAGACTTTTAAGCCTTGCAATGCTCCCCTGGGAAATTAAGTATGCAAATGGTCTCTTCAGAGAGGAAGAGGACTAGAACTCTAGTGACACCTATCGGAAGCAACAATCCTAAAAGTCAATGTCGACCCTTTAACGAGCCTTGTCACATGACTTAGGATAATGGCGGTACTAGAGTTCTAGTCCTCTGCATCTTTGAAGAAACAATTTACATATGAAAGTTTCAGGAAACTTTATGCCACCTGGGAGATTTTACAACACTTTCTGGCAGATCGCACCTTTTTTCAGGGAGCCATGACTTATTTAAATGAGCACCATGTAATACTATATCTCCCCAGGAGTGGATATTAATATGAACTTCCATCATTTAAAATAATCAAGGCTCTTAGGTCCTCAACAGAGATCAACTGACTTAAAGGGAAGTTAAAATCAGAAAATAATTGTTAAAATCAGGCCTATCATAAGACAATCAGTATCAAAAATAACAGATTTTTTCACATTGGCCGCTGAGGCTTTTTTGATCCATATTTCCTATTGTTCAGAAAATGTACATGTACATTAGCCACAATGAATGAACAGACTCTCACAATATAGTATATTGTACTAAAGCAGCTAATGTGCATGTGCAAAGGTCACTGGGAAGGGGAAGAAGTGAGCTGTAATATTACTTATTGTGATTGATGGTGAATCCTGTGTTATCAGCTGTGTACTACCTGTCATTGTATCCTGCCTCTGATGATAATGAAAATTCTTCCTGAAAGAACATTATATATGGGCCTAAAAAAAACCCAGGGGCCAGTGCGAAAATTGCAAGAGTACTATTATCTATTTATTTTTTAATAAAGATTGTGATATTAAAAAAAAGCCAACATTTTTCTAAAAATACATAAAACACAAAAAAAAATGATTTAAACAAAAGGTCATTTTCTGATAATTTTTTCCTTTAAATTGTAAAGGCCCCCATACACATTAGACTAAAGTCAGCAGAACTTGGAAGTGTGTGTGCAGAAGTCGGGAGGAAAAATTTCTGTTGGCCAAAAGATTGTACGGTCAACAGCTATCTAATTTGTATGGCGACCTAAAGAGGGTTTTTAGCAGTAAGATAACCCCTTTAAGGGATTGTGTAATAATAGGACAAGATAATAAGTGAGCAAAGTTCACGACTGAAGGAGCTAAAGTTGAGGGAAAGAAAAATACCACCCTTCTTTAACGCCTCCCATCAGATCTTCTTTGACTTAATAAACCCCACCCCTGAGGTCCCTTGGTCTCTTATCTATTGATTGGGTAATCCTTTTAATTATTTTTTCATACTTAAAGCGTTGCCTGTTTTGAACTATCCCTTTTAGTTACAAGGATCTGTTGAAAATAAACTGATCTCAAGGTATCATTTAGCTGGGATCCCCCCAGGGATCGATTGTAATTTGCTTGGGAATCTGACAGTAAGTGCTTCATTTCCCTGCATTGCCTCCACAGGGCAAACAAAGTATTACATGTTGCCCATTAAAAGTAATCAGTTGTCCGTATAATGCATGAAAGCGCTGGGTCCTCCAAAGTGGAGAACAACTAAAAATAGTCCAGACTTGATAGTTTTACTCAAAATTCTCAAATATTCTATTTCAAAAATGAATTTTTGAAAAATCGACTTCTATTTTAAAAACGCAACAGGATTGGCAAAAGTGGGAAATTTTCCTGATGCATGTGTCACGCTGTCTAATGATATGTATACAATGTCAGTAAACTATTAATACAGGAACAACACTCTATACAACAACTAGTATAGCAACATCAGCATGTAAGTATAGAATAGATTTACCTGACACGATATCTGCTGAACTCAGGGTTAATCTTGAGGACTTGATGAGCTGAAACAGGAAAGAGGTGGACCGGTATCTAACCTGACCCTAAACTGGGGTCCTAACTAATCCCTCACCTTGGAGGTACTGATAATGGTTCAGAGGTTCAAGTCTCCAACCTAACCCTGTCTCCTATCAGACCCTGAACCCTGTAATCAGTCCTAAGAAGGATCCTGACTACCACCAAAGGGATATGGGCTGATCTCTGCTAAATACACAGATTAGACATATAAGACAGACAGAATAACACTCGCTTGCATACACACTCAAACACCAAAGGAACATAAATGGTCTGGGAAATAAACTCTAACCAAGTTGAGCTTAGAACAACTAAGGAGCTCACAACTAAAGTCTATACAGATTCATTCCTATCTGTGGTCTGCATGAAGGTTTCACTGGCAACTCCCCAAGCCGACAACCAGGAATTTAAAGGAAACCAATCAACAAATAATCAATTGCAGCCGGGAGAAACTGCACCCAGTCCCAGCACCGAGCACAGACAGAATTAACTCCCTAGCTGCCAAACACAAAGAAACAGCAGCTCAGCTGTGAGAAGTCAAAATGTGCAACCGCGACGATCTTCGTGGCAATGCACACATGACAGTACCCCCCCTTCTACGAGGGGCCTCCGGACCCTCAGGGCCAGGCCTGCCCGGGTGAGTTCTGTGGAAGGTCCGAACCAAACGATCTGCGTTAACATCAGACGCAGGGACCCACGTCCTCTCCTCAGGACCATACCCCTTCCAATGCACCAAGTACTGAAGGGACCGGCGATTCAGACGTGAGTCAATGATCTTTGATACTTGAAATTCCAAGTTACCATTGACCAACACAGGAGGAGGAGGTAGAGGTGACGGTATGACTGTTGCCACATACCTTTTAAGTAATGACTTGTGGAACACATTATGAATTTTAAACGTAGGAGGGAGGTCCAGACGAAATGCCACAGGATTAATTATGGAACTGATCCTGTACGGCCCGATGAATCTGGGACCCAGTTTCCAGGAGGGCACTTTAAGTTTTATATTCCTGGTAGACAACCATACCAGATCGTTCACATTCAGATCTGGACCAGAAACTCTCCTCCTATCAGCCATACGTTTGTAACGGTTCCCCATCGCACTCAGATTATTCAATACACCTCTCCACACAGAAGCAAGTGACGACGAGAAACGCTCCTCCTCAGGAACCCCAGAAGGGCCCCCCCCATTGAAAGTACAAAACTGGGATGAAAACCATATGCCCCAAAAAACGGGGACTTACCAGTGGACTCGCTCCGCCTGTTATTAAGAGCGAACTCTGCCAGAGGCAAGAAAGAAGACCAGTCCTCTTGGTTCTCTGAGACAAAACACCGGAGATATGTCTCTAAGCTCTGATTCAGACGCTCTGTCTGACCATTGGTCTGCGGATGAAAAGCCGAGGAAAATGACAATTGCATCCCCCGACGTAAACAAAATGCCCTCCAAAATTTGGACACAAACTGAGACCCCCTATCTGACACCACATCAGAAGGCAACCCATGAAGTCTAACGATCTCCCTAATGAACACCTGCGCCAGAGTTTTAGCATTAGGGAGTGCAGGAAGAGCAACGAAATGTGCCATCTTACTGAACCTGTCAACAACCACCAGTATGACAGTATTCCCTGACGACGGAGGAAGGTCCGTAATGAAGTCCATAGATAAATGAGTCCATGGACGCTCCGGAAGTTTCAAGGGTAAAAGGGTCCCAGACGGACGGGTATGAGGGGTTTTAGAGCGAGCACACACCCCACATGACGCGACAAAAGTTATAACATCTTTATTAGCATTAGGCCACCAAAACCGCGAGAAAGGAGATCTAAAGTAGCCTTACTCCCTGGATGTCCTGCTAGAGCAGAATTATGATGTGCCTCAATAACCTTTTGTCTCAACAGATTTGGGACAAACAGTCTCCCTGGAGGTCCTGCAGGGGCGTCCCCCTGAGCCTCTAACACCTCCTCCTCAAGCTCAGAAAATACAGCCGACACTACCACCCCCTCCTGAAGGATAGGACACGGGTCATCCGTTTTCCCGGCCCCTGGGAAACTGCGAGACAAGGCATCAGCCTTTACATTCTTAGACCCCGGGCGATAAGTGACGACAAAATTAAACCTGGTAAAAAACAACGACCATCGAGCTTGTCTGGAATTCAGACGCTTAGCGGATTCCAAATACAACAGGTTCTTGTGATCAGTAATAACGGTAACCGGTGGGACTGCCCCCTCCAAAAAGTGACGCCATTCTTCAAAAGCTAACTTAATGGCCAAAAGTTCCTATTGCCGATATCCTAATTCCTTTCGGTGGACGACAATTTCTTAGAAAAGAAAGCGCACGGATGCCATTTACCAGGGGACGGACCCTGGGACAATATAGCACCCACCCCTACGTCAGACGCATCCACCTCCACAATGAACGGCTGAGATGCATCTGGTTGGATGAGAACGGGTGCCGAAGCAAAACATTTCTTCAAAGAGGAAAAGGCTTGGCAAGCTTTGTCCGACCATTTAGAAAAATCCGTCCCTTTTCTTGTCATGTCAGTGAGAGGTTTGACGACAGATGAGAAATTACAAATAAATTTCCGGTAGTAGTTAGCAAACCCCAAAAAACGCTGCAGAGCCTTAAGATCCCCTGGCTGATCCCATTCAAGCACTGCTCTCACCTTTTCAGGGTCCATACGGAAACCGGAGGCTGACACCAAAAAAACCAAAAACTGAAGTTCCTGTACGGCAAATACACACTTCTCCAGTTTGGCGTATAATTTATTGTCTCGCAAGATCTGCAACACCTGTCTCACATGCTCCTGATGAGACACAAGATCTGGCGAGTAAATTAAAATGTCGTCCAAATATACAACCACAAACAGCCCCACAAGGTGACGAAAAATGTCATTAACAAAATGTTGGAATACTGCTGGTGCAGTAGTCAGACCAAAAGGCATGACTAGGTTCTCATAATGTCCCTCCGGCGTGTTAAACGCCGTTTTCCACTCATCCCCCTCTTTTATCCTAATCAGATTATACGCCCCCCTGAGATCCAATTTAGAAAACCATTTGGCGCCAACAATTTGATTGAAGAGATCAGGAATAAGAGGGAGTGGATACGGATCTCGAACAGTAATCCGATTAAGTTCGCGGAAATCCAAGCAAGGGCGTAGGCCTCCATCTTTCTTCTTCACAAAGAAGAACCCCGCGGCTACTGGGGAAGATGAAGGTCTAATATGCCCTTTGGCCAGACTTTCAGAAATATAATCTTTCATAGCCTGCCTCTCAGGACCAGAAAGATTATACAACCTAGCTTTAGGCAACTTAGCATCAGGAAGGAGATTAATAGAGCAGTCATACACGCGATGAGGAGGCAACTCCTGACACCCCTCCTCAGAGAAAACATCCCCAAAATCCTCCAAAAAAGGAGGCAATGTACTAGGCACGACCGCACTGATGACTGTGTTCATGCAGTTGCTTTTGCAAAACTCACCCCATTGGCTTATTTCTCTGGACTGCCAATTAATCACAGGGTTATGTTTAACCAACCAAGGAAGTCCCAACACAATGGGAGTAGGTAGACCCTCCAACACATAACAAGATAATTGTTCCCTATGTATTGCCCCTACCCGAAGGTCAATGTTATGAACCTCATGAACAAAGCTACCTTGGCCGAGAGGCCTGGCGTCAATGGAGAATATAGGGATCGGTTTGACCAATACACTCAGATGCATACCTTGAGCCTGAGCAAACTGAGCGTCAACCAGATTAGCCCCGGAACCACTATCAAGAAGAACAGACAATCTCTCCACTCTCGTACCAACTACCACCTCCACTGGTACAAGGAACTGAGAAGAACTGGCGGATGAAATACATACTCCCAGGTTGTCGTCCACCACACAACCTGGGATTAACAGTTTTCCGGCGACTTTTGGCTCAACAAGGCACGGGATGGACATTCTCCAACAAAATGTCCCTCTTTCCCGCAGAAAAAACATCTTCTAGTCCTGCGGCGTACCGCCAATCCCCTCCTACGAAATGATGTCCCTCCCAACTGCATAGGCTCATCCGAACAGACAAGGGGAACCTCAACATAAGGGACTTTAGTGGTAGGTGGAGAAACAACAGGGAGTGGGGTTACCTCACCCCTCTCCCGAAGCCGTCTATCAGTACGGATAGCTAAGGCCATAGCAGCCTCCAGAGAAGGAGGAGACTCATACTGAGCCAAAACGTCTTTTAATTTATCAGAAAGCCCATGACAAAACTGGCTCCTAAGAGCTGGGTCATTCCACTGAGTATCTGTGGCCCATCTACGAAACTCAGAAGCAAATTCCTCTGCCGGACGATCTCCCTGCTGTATCTTACGTAATTTTGTCTCAGCAAGAGAGACCCGATCTGGGTCATCATATACCAATCCCAGGGCAGTAAAAAATTGATCTACAGACAGTAGAGCCGGGGATCCCGGAGGAAGGGAAAATGCCCAGGATTGAGGGTCCCCTTGCAGAAGTGAGATAACAATTCCCACTCTCTGCTCCTCACTCCCTGATGATCGAGGCCGAAGCCGAAAATACAATTTACATGCCTCCCGGAAGGTGAAAAATTTGTCTCGCCCACCAGTGAACCTGTCCGGGAGAGAAACCTTAGGTTCAACTCTGGTTTGCTCCAGGGGAGACAAAACTTTGGACTTAATGTCCGTCAGCTCCATGGATAATCCCTGCAACTGCAGAGCCAGCTGGGCTACTGGATCCATGGTAACTGGAGATAATTTTTAGGGCCAGTGAAAATGTCACGCTGTCTAATGATATGTATACAATGTCAGTAAACTATTAATAAAGGAACAACACTCTATACAACAACTAGTATAGCAACATCAGCATGTAAGTATAGAATAGATTTACCTGACACGATATCTGCTGAACTCAGGGTTAATCTTGAGGACTTGATGAGCTGAAACAGGAAAGAGGTGGACCGGGATCTAACCTGACCCTAAACTGGGGTCCTAACTAATCCCTCACCTTGGAGGTACTGATAATGGTTCAGAGGTCCAAGTCACCAACCTAACCCTGTCTCCTATCAGACCCTGAACCCTGTAATCAGTCCTAAGAAGGATCCTGACTACCACCAAAGGGATATGGGCTGATCTCCGCTAAATACACAGATTAGACATATAAGACAGACAGAATAACACTCGCTTGCATACACACTCAAACACCAAAGGAACATAAATGGTCTGGGAAATAAACTCTAACCAAGTTGAGCTTAGAACAACTAAGGAGCTCACAACTAAAGTCTATACAGATTCATTCCTATCTGTGGTCTGCATGAAGGTTTCACTGGCAACTCCCCAAGCCGACAACCAGGAATTTAAAGGAAACCAATCAACAAATAATCAATTGCAGCCGGGAGAAACTGCACCCAGTCCCAGCACCGAGCACAGACAGAATTAACTCCCTAGCTGCCAAACACAAAGAAACAGCAGCTCAGCTGTGAGAAGTCAAAATGTGCAACCGCGACGATCTTCGTGGCAATGCACACATGACAGCATGTAGGGATCAAAAGTCTGTAAGCTACTGAGGATGAGAGAGTTCAGAGCCCAAATGGAAACCACATCGGCCCTCGCTCTGCTTTCCCAGGAATTGGTGATTCTAAGAAATGACTGAGCAGAACTTTTAACACCAGGATAAAGCAAAGAATTTTAATTACTGGGAATTTTTTTTTCTATCACAGGCGGAAACGCTTTTTAATTTAATTCTCTTTTTTAGCATTAGACCATTAACTACTGTACTTCAGTCAATAACTGGACAAGAAAGTCGACTCCAGCTGATGGGCAATAATCGTCCTGGTCACATTTATTACTTTGCTTAACAAACCATTCCTCCATGTTTTTTAGAGGGGAGCCATTATGATGGAGCGGCAATAAGTTAGGATCATTAGGGACTGAATAACCATACTGGCGCTCGTAACAGATCTGACCCTGTGCCTGCCAGGCTTCATCAAATCACATAACTAGAAAATATGCTCCAAAAAGCACAGCGTCGCCAACACATGAGAGAGGCTCCGAAGGTTGCAGGACACAGCGAGGACATAAAAGCAGAATATACTCTGTGATTCGGCAATATAAATGTTTTACATAGTCCTTCCTTGGAATGTATTACATGTAGTGATGAGCAAGTATGCTCGTTGCTTGGGCTTTCCCGAGCATGCTCGGGTGATCTCCGCGTATTTGGAAGTGCTCGGAGATTTAGTTTATGTCGCCACAGCTGCATGATTTGCGGCTACTAGACAGCCTGAATACATGTGGGGATAGCATGTTTGTTAGGGAATCCCAACATGTATTCAGGCTGTCTAGCAATCGCAAATCATGCAGCTGCGGCGACATAAACTAAATCTCCGAGCACTTCCAAGTACTCGGAGACCACCCGAGCAACGAGCATACTCGCTCATTACTAATTACATGTAATGGGTAATAGGTGGAAACCATTTCATAAAATGCTCCTGTTTTGGGAAGTTTTTCTTTTCCTGAAGTAGTTTTGAAGAGTTTTTGGGGGGAGTTTTTCTTTTTCCTGTAGGGTCTATGCACACTGAATCTTTTTTGCAAAGTCTTCGGAGCAGAAACTGAGCAGAACTTCCAAGTTTTTTGAGAAATTGTGAGTTTTTGAAGAAGATTTGGAAAGTTTCTGCTCAATGGCTCTGCACACACAAAGTCTTTTTGCAGTGTTTTTGGAACAGAAACCGAGCACAACTTCCAAGTTTTTGAAGAGGATTTGGAGAGTTTTCCATCAGTTTCTGCTCCAAAAACTGAAGACAGTGTCAACTTTGGAAAGGTTTTTATAGAAGTGACCTCCACTTTTTTTCCCCACAAGGTGTTTTTCAAATCCTCTTCAGAAAGAAAACAAAAATAAAATTGGATTTCCCATAGAAATAAATAGGAGGAGTTTTCAAAGTGTTTTATAACAGACCCATTCATTAATGAGGCATTTAATTGGTTATAGGATTCTGGATACTTTGGGTTCTACAGCAAGTGTGAAACTACAACTCCCAGCTTGTTGTGACAGCCAGTTCTAAATTAGGGACCATCTAGTATTCCGATCTAAGTATACCTGCTGATGGAGGACACCAAGACGTGGCGTAAGAAGCCAAGACAAACTGTATAAGGTCTCCAGTCCACCATTAGATATCTAACCTGGGCATGAAGAATGAAAGACCTGATGAATAGCCACCAGTAATGGAATTTAATCCATGCCCGTTCTCCGGTTATGCTTAAATTTCTGTAAGATCTTACATCATGTAATTATATTGACCTGAATGCTGAAGAGTATGGACAAGACAATGCAAAACATAGAAGAAGAGTGAGGAACTGCTATGTGGTCTATGGAGAGAGGGGACCCCAACCTTCTTGGTCCTATCTCCTTTGCTACGAGCTAGTGAGCACTTGTTCGTGCCCTCGTAGAAGAAATGCATATAGGGAAATTGCCCCATGGTCACGAAAATGGTTTGGATGGGTAATGTCCAAACCCCAGTTATTTGTTATCGGGCCTCTCTGTGCCAATAAGTGATATAGATAAATATATAGATCTTAAACACAAAGGTCTCGGCAGGCACAGAACGTGAATATTTCACATCTTGTGCCGAATGGACCTTTTAGATGGGCAGATCCAGGCCGCTAAACAACCACCGATCAACTATAGACATGGTGATTGAATGTCGTTTACTGGCCAGATTAGATTTGCCAATGAATATACAATGATAAAAATCATTTCACTCAACGAACGATTATTTTGCTTGTTCGTTGGGTGATTACTGGCATATGTAGGTGGGCCAACAGTGGGAACAAGCCTTCCTACGAACACTCATCCAACCAAGGGTGAACTTGCAAGTTTCCCTACTGTATAAATCATGGATGATTTCTACCAAGTTGTGACATTCCTTTGAAATAAATAGAAACCATAAAGGTTTGGCAGGTCTTATATAAATGTAGGAGTTTGTACGACCACAAGTCAGAATAGAAGGGAACAAACACAAGAATTATATACATGGAGAGGAGGGAGGAAAAGGAAAAAGCAAGATAGTGTGTTTAGATCTGTGTCTTTAGGGTTCATCAAAAGATTCAGTGCCATAACTCCAAAATATCTGTTGGCCAACTTTGGAGCTTTCCCAATCCTATATGTTGTGAGTGTCAATCACAGCTAAGCACCAGGGGGGTACTGCTGCTGTGCCCATGGGAATATTGGTACATACTAGTTCATCCAAATGCCTTTACCCTTTTTTTAGACACAGACTAACTTCTGTCCCTGTCTGCGTAGTAAGTGGCCTTCATGTTGGGGGGCCTCCGACTCAATAACAGTGAAAGAAACAATGTTCAAGTTTCCAGGCCTGCAGAGATAGATGAAAACTTCATATTTTATCAATTCCATTAGGTTAAAAGACAAAAAGAGTAGAGAAACAGTGTGGATATATTTTCGTTATGAATCATTGTTGAAGTTTTAACCTATCTCTCGTGCCGGCGAAACATGGACATTGTTTGCTTCTTCAGGGGATGGAAAGTCAAAACAAGTTTGCACAGAGTTTTCCTTTGTAGTTCATAGGACTTTTTTTTTATTTTAAATACAAATAAATGTAGAAATTGTTCAAAGTTAACCGCCCCAAACCTTGCAATTGACCGAATTTACAGTTATTTCCTATCTTTCTGCCTTAGATCAGTAACCATCTACACCCTATACAAACTCAAGATGCATAAAGGGGTTCAAACGGGTTATCCCATTATAGCAAGTTATGGCATATAACGATATCCTACTGATTGGTGAGACTCCAACCTCAAGGACCTCACAGTCCAAAGACTGAAGGGGCCACAACATTAGTAAAGTTTAGGGACCTCACTTTTGGGATCAGAAAGTTACTATAGGACATGGCTGTAAGAGAATCTCGGACACCAGATTACGAAATCTTATATAGAACATATAGAAAATAACCCACGTGGAGATACTTTAATTCTCACCTGCTCAGCCTTCCTCAAAGCCCCTTAGAGGTCTCTTCAGTGTAAGACAATAAAATTTGCGACTTCTTCCCTTTACATGGAGGATTTCATGGTCCCTTTAATGACAATGTAAACTTCCCTCAAGTTGAGTTACATCCATGAGTTGTACTTCTAGAGGGTCAGGCAGAAGTCTTGCACACATTCGCAGGCTCTATAATAAAGAATACAAGATTTAAGAAGTATAAGGAGGAGACCACGGACCTTCCCATAGTCTTCCTTATCCTGCTGCATTTAAGATGTTCTTATGAGAAGAGTGAAGTCAGACGGCAACAAGATGGATTCGTTTTCAACAGGACTATTCTTATGTGCGGCTGAACTGGATAAGACTGTCCCCGATCATTAGTTCTGAGCTAGTGAGGTCACGATCAAACATATTTTGGTCAAGGAGTCATTCTTTCCTGGGCAAAAGTGCAACTATGGACACTATTTTATCTTAAGGGTCCAGCATAGAGCGTACGGAGGATGCACAACTTCCTATTATAGGGCAACACAGCCTCCGTGTGCTGCCATAAAGCTCCTATGAGTACAGCCATGAACCCCAGCCTGGTTCTTACCAGCAGCTGAAAATCTTGTAGGTGATGTTGGTTGAACATATCGTTTTTTGGCAGGATCTAATGTGTAGGAAGGTGCCCTGACATTCCTAGAACTCAGAGGGACAAAAGGATAGGGCTGTTGGATTTCAGCATGTCCGATCCTTTTTCAAGAAAGATAAGCCACCGCCATATTTGTCTGATAAAGACTTACCCCCACTTCTCCATAGAGAATACGTGACAATGTGAGCAGATATGCAGAAGTAAATAGCTGAGACAACAGCTGTGTAAAGTGAGTGCCCAGGTTATGAGGAATAGTTCACCTGATAGACTGATAATGAACATGCATCCACTCCGGGCACCCTCTTAACTATGGATTTAATAACACAATCATTAAAGGGGTTGTCTGGGACTTTAATATTGATGGCCTAACTTTAGGATAGGTCATCAATGTCTGATCGGTGAGGGTGTGACAACCTGCACCGCCCAAATCAGCCGATCCTGGTGTCAGCGGCAGCCGGAGCTGCTTAGTTATGGAGCTGCACAGCGCCATTGACAGAATAGTGGCCGTGGCCGAGTACTGCACTTCCGCCCACAATTCAAATCAATAGTGGGTGGATGTGCAGTATTCGGCCATAGCCACTACTCCATCGATGGAACTGTAACTGTGCTATGTAGCTCCATAACAGAACAGAAGAGCTCATCAGTCTAACGATAGGCCATCAATGTTAAAGCCACGGACAACCCCTTTAAAACACGTTGAATACCACAGTTATGATGACCCTGTACCACTTTTGCACTGGAGTTAGGAAAACTAGTCTTACTAGGTGGGACAAGAAACATCACCACTTTTGTCCATGCAGCGTTAAAGTAAATTAGGATGAGCTACAAAACTAGACACAGCCTGTGCACAAATTAGGGTGAGGTTCTGGAAGAAAGCAGCCGGGTTTTGCTAATATGATTCAAAAGTGGCTCCCCACTCAGGACCCCCAACTATTGCCTAGGGAAGAGTTACAGAAAGCATCTCTCACTCCGGAGGATCCAGCATCTCTGTTAATTACACAAAAAGTTTGATTTTAAAGGGTTGTTCCCAAAATAATAAACTAACTTGCTGATTTCTGGGGGTCTGACTGCTGGACACACTAGTAATCCTGTAAATGGGGTTCTGGATCCTCAAGAAGGCAGCCCCATTTTGAATGTAGTAGAGGTGCCCCATTAATTGTCTATCAGACCATCGGAGAAAGAAGAACTCTGATGATGATATTTCCATCAGTCCCATAGACAACGAATGGAGCGGAGATTGTGCATGTTCTACAGATCCCAAAGCCATTTTTGGGATGGCTGAAGCACCAAGGAGTTAGATCCTCCAATGGTCAAGCAGGATAAATTGCTAATATTTAGTGAATAACCCTTTAATGAGAACTGTGTAATGCTTCATTTCTCCTTTGGGGGCGCTGCAGAAGAATGGAACACAAGCTGCCAGGTTCTATTTACCTAATGTTTTCAGCCCACTAGCTGATTGGCTGCAGTGGTCACGTGACACAATGTCATATGACTGTCGGAAGAAAAAGATCTGTCGTTACAGAAGGGGCTTCGGTCCGGGAAGAAAGTGTGTTGGGATGAAGGGGATAATTGTATATGGGACATTATTTGAGAAGGGTGTAGGTCAGTACTGAACAATCCCTTCAGCTGATCATTGAAGGTCTCAGAAAGCAGGAAACCCAGTGATCGGCTTATTATTGGGTGACCCCTTTATCGAAAAGGGATCGTCCAAAGTGGATAACCCCTTTAAGAAAATTAGGAATTTCTATTAAAAATGTTTCCACCTCATTTATTATACAAAAATTCAACTAGCATTTGGAAATCAGAATATTTTTCCGTGAAATCCCCTTGGGACGTTATTCTAGGAATCGGACTGAAACACGCAGAGCCGACCACATACCTTGGCGGCTCCGCTCCATTAATTAATTATAATATTTATTCTTCTTATTACGCAGCTTTTCGTACCAAATCCAATTTTTTCTTACTTTTCTTCTCACATCTTTTTTTTTTTTTTTTTATTATTTATCTGGTTACCTAGAATGTGAATGGAATAGAAAATCGACTCTGGGCTATTATTAACTCCTTTTCAATTTTTTTTTTCCGAGAAGATGCCGCCTTGTTCAGACATAACTCATAAGGGTCAATTTATATCAGTTTTCAAAGTCTCTCGGCGCCGTATTTCATAAAGACGTTTTACCCAATACACAAATGCAGAAAGCTTTTGAACTTCCTTCTATTTCCCAGAGATCACGTCTGGAATATTAAAACAATGGCAAAACTCATATAGAAGAACAATAAGAATAAAGCAGCACATTGTGGATACAAAGCAAAACGACAAAAAAAGGCAAAAAAAAATAATTCAATAAAGTGAATGTAAAAAGTATAAACTCACGATGAAGTGGTTAGGAGCAGCCGGGAAGCTCGGAGAGATTCTTGCTGGATGCCAAAATTCCAGCTTCGTTCCCTCTTCCTCAAACATACACTCACAGGCGGGGATGACTGGTCGGCTTTCACAGGGATGTTTGTTCCTTCAGTCTCTGAGTAGCTTTCGGTACCCTCCCACTTAATTCAAGGTAGATGGTCAGAACTTCCACAGAAAGGTATTCTACAGCCTCTTATTGCCCCCTCAAGGCCCAACACCCTGTGACAAAAATATTCCAGCAAGTGGCAAACTGCAGTCCTTTCGCTCTAGCAGACCTGAGATTGTCAGGTGCATCCGAGTTAGTTTTAGATTTGTCTAAGAATCTTAAAAAAAAATTGCAAATAACCCTATTACTTTACTTGTAAGAAACACTTAAAAGAGTAATTAAGCTCGGCTACATATTGTCAATACAGCTTCTAAAGGGTGAAAACAAGCAAGCTACCCATAATATAGGAGATTATATTTATCAATCAATGGGGATCTTTCCGCTGGGACCAGAACTTTCATAGAATGGAGTGGTAGTGCCAATGCTCGAACAGTGCGAGAAAAAGCACGGAGCTCTGCTTGTTCCATCAGCCCCCTAGACAATGAAAGGAGCGGCTGTCGGGCGTCCAACCTGCCGTTTCATTTTTTTAGTGGTAAAAAAAATTCCCCAAGTCCCAGAGGTTAGTTATCATTTGTCCTGTGGATAGCTAATAGGTTGTTTTCACTGGATAAACCCTTCAAGGCTGGGGCTACACCGCAGCGATGGCCACTACACAGGTTGTACGATTGCAGATTGCTCAGTGCCGCTACTACAGCACAGCGTAATGCAAGTGAATGGAGTTGCAGTGCGGCAAGCAAGGTACCACCACAGCAAGCAAGGCAAACAAGGTACAAAAGATTCAACTGGTTCTTACTTGCTTGTCTTGGTCATGGATCCTTGCGGGTCACAAAGAGACACCAATCACTTGCATTATGCTTCGATGTACAAGCAGCATTCAACGATCTTTGGCCTTTGTCGCGGACAATGTTGCCTCATATCTCCATTATAAAAGTTATCATCACCCATGCAGGAGATTGTTATTAGGAGCTGAGACCATCGCTGATCCAGAATCCATTCGCTGATCGGAATGGCACATGAGTGACCAACGCTCACTAATTCTTTATGGGACTGCCACGCTGTACTTGGCTATCTCCCACAACCCCATAAATAATGAAAGGAGTGGGGGTCAGTGACTAGCAAACATCTACCACCAGAGTCATAGAATGGTTTGCCTTTTTTCAGGTGCGGTTCCTCACGGTGGAGAATCAATTTTAGCGCCGACGTTCTGGTCCATCTATTTGGCTATTGCAACAATTTTCTTGCTTGATCACAAGGGACCTAAGTTCAAACTATTTTCTCGCTGTCAGTGAATAAAAAGATGCAGTGCATGAAAACCTGACCTAGTCTTGCTTTGCAACGGTCTGTTAAAAGGAGCCTGTCAGCTGATTCACGCTGCCCAAAGGTTCCCTTTAAAGAATGCATTTCCATAACAAAAACATACACGAAACACATGATTGTTGCAGAAAACGGTGTTCAGTTTAGCAATCAGCACATAAAATCTGCACCAACGTTCAAATGTCACACATGTAATCCACAGGAGAACCTGTCAGGAAGTGTTCAATTTCCCTGCAGCACCTCCGCAGGAGAAAGGGAGTATTACAAGATATCCAGTTATATCAGTCAATGGAGTCAGTCGAGACATTCATCATATTAGGTACTGATGTAAAAGATCAGGTTGGGGAAAAGGACGTGAATACTTTTTTAACACATTTCAGTTAAAGGTTCTCTTTTTTTTCCGGCAGTAATATGAATGCGATGTCCTGCGCTGTACGTGCAGCACATGCCGGTGTAGGAAGGACAGGAAATGACACCAGATGCACCTTTCACTCGTAGGCCTGTGGTTAGCTGCAGCTGAGAGGTGCTAAACATTCCCGCCCCGCACAAAACCCTTAGTGAACAGTCCGGCATTCATACACGTCTGCAGATAACAGCTTTTATACATTTTCATTACATTGGCCGAGCTTAAGATTTCTTGTTTTTAATCAGATGCCTGTTTTTCAGAAGAAACCACAGAAGGCAAAGCTAAACATGTAATTAATGTAGAAAAATATACATACCAACACCTCGTATAGTCGAGGGAGGCCTGATGTAGGGCGAGGAATAGGAACGAACCCCAAAGATTCCCTTACAACATAAACCGTAGAAACATTTACATTTAACATTTCAAACAGAGCAAAAATAAAAGTAAATAAAAACAATGTAAATATAAATGAACTTTAAAGGGAACCTGTAAATACATTTTTACATCTGGACGTTGTGGAATAACTGTGTAGGCGCTTGCCCACCAATCAAAATGACACCTTTTTTTTTGCAGAGATCCGATGTACGAGTCATGAGAAATCTAGTGTAGAAGACATATGCAAATCAGGCTGGAAGTGCACTGGAGGCGTGTCAGCTGCTAGCTCCACCCCTGTGCACTTTCTGTCTGGGGCTTCTTTGCTAGATTTCTCAGGACTGACATGTCAGATTTCTACAAAAAAGGCACCATTTTTATTAGGGGACAAGAATCTATACAGCTATACTACTACTTCTCTCTTTAAGGCTATTGTTTGATACAAGTGCACCCTCAACCCGGAGGACTACAATATTTGTTAATGCACTTTTTTTTGCTCTGACCGCTGCTGTTTAACTGTGTAGATGCCGATTTGGATCACTGCATGTTTTCCCGGATGCAAACATGGTCAGCTGTGTTGCGGTGATCCTGACCTCGACCTTGCACCTGACTACGCTCTTGCCTTTTGGCTTGTGCACCTGATACCTGTTATTTTTCCTAGGACTGACCCTTTCATCCCTCCGTTCCTCTCCCTCAGATGGTTACATTACTGATTGCTTGGTTCTGTTCCCTACCTTCCAATTTTGAAGGATGAAAAAGAGGGACATATTTCAGGCCATAGGCCCGGACATTTCAGGAAGGTCCGGAGGAGATTTGGTAGAATCTCATACCGCCAAAACAATATGTACTTCACGTGCTACCAGCCCACTGCACCTTGAACTTGGCCATGTTTCTCACAAACCTTTTAACTCTTAGTAACCGACTAAATCAGTAAGCCTTTCCGTTTTCTTCTTGCCATAGCCCCTTCCAATCTGGGCTATTCCAAAATATTAACAGAATCTTGCCCCACTGTACCTATCTGTATCCTAAGTACTAAACTATATCCTATACTTTCCCTATACCTGAGCTGAGTGCACCAGAGTTACCTTACGCGTTACCTTTGCAGAACCCACACAGCAGCGTCAGTACCTATCACACTATACATTAGTTACATTAATAATAATAATCTTTATTTTTATATAGCGCTAACATATTCCGCAGCGCTTTACAGTTTGCACACATTATCGTTGCTGTCCCTGAAGGAGCTCACAATCTAGATTCCCTATCAGTATGTCTTTGGAGTGTGGGAGGAAACCGGAGAACCCGGAGGAAACCCACGCAAACACGGGGAGAACATGCAAACTCCTTGCAGATGTTGTCCTTGGTGGGATTCGAACACAGGACTCCAGCGCTGCAAGGCTGCAGTGCTATCCACTGAGCCATTTTTACAAGCCAGTCTTGAAAGTTTCAATATCCACTCTATACATTTTACATTTCACACTTCACCATAAAACACAGAAGAAACGCAAGACAGTATTCACACTACATAACTGTGGTCTTCGGGGGCAGGAATACAACAGTCTCTCTCACACCCTTAGACATCCCGTCTATCTAGTGCCAATCTCAGGGCCCCTTACACGATCTGCGTCTTTGTAGAGAAACAAAATAACACAAAATTCCTTTTTATGTCCATGGAATCAGATTGAGAAGAAATTGATCAATAAGCATCATCATACTCAACGAGGTGTGTAAAAGTGTGTGGACTGTGGCCATAAAGGGACACATATGATGAGCAATAATACTCCGGCTGTATCATGTCAATGGTGCTCGACTGGCGTTGGGTTATTGACACCTTCATGCCAGATTGGACCTCTCTGGCCATTCTCCTCCAAGCTGTCTATAATTATGTTTACTCCACACTATTGGTGCTCATGGGTTTCGCTCCTGTGGCCATGGGGTTTCACTCCTTTATGGGTGAAATCTCAAGAGATCGTCATTTTCTTTGATACCCCAACCAGTCAGTCTGGCACCATCAATCATGGTATAGTCAGTCCCTAGAGTGGCATCATTTCTAGTGATTGGCTTGAGGAACGACCCAACTTGTTGAGCATGTCTGTAGGCTTCATGTATGGATGACTGATTAGAAATGGTATCATGTAATGTTCTAGTAAAACTATGGAACCATATTATGGATATCTCTATTGTAAAGCAGCTTTTGCTGCTATGATATGGAAAAGTGTCTAAGTTTGGAAATACAGCATCACTTTGCATTCCTGGGGACTACAGGGACATGACCTGTTCTACATACCAGAAGTATGTCATGCATGCATGGATATCCTCGAAACATTAAAATCAAGATTTATTGAAACTCTCAAGACTGGCTTGTAACAATGGTAGAATTGTGTTAGGCATACCATATGACTACATGGAGCTATCCACAAGGAGAAACTTTACACTTTAGACTCCAGGTCAAAAGCCTCTCACCGAGCCAACCAGTATCCTACTCTGCACTGATAAGGGGCAAAAAACCTGAAACAGTTGTCTGCAACCTACAGTTGTCTGTAGGATTGCCATTTCCAATAGGTGGTACTTTTCTTCAGTGAAAGGGTAAATTATGTATATCACGCCTAGGAAGAAGAGTTAAAATAACAACCTGTATTACTTGTACAGTACAGACCAAAAGTTTGGACACACCTTCTCATTCAAAGATTTTTCTGTATTTCATGACTATGAAAATTGTAGAATCACACTGAAGGCATCAAAACTATGAATTAACACATGTGGAATTATACATTACACTTTACAAAAAAGTGTGAAACAACTGAAAATATGTCTTATATTCTAGGTTCTTCAAAGTAGCCACCTTTTGCTTTGATTACTGCTTTGCACGCAGAACAGGTGAACGTATGTACTCTACATGCCTGGTTCCCACCGTGAAGCATGGAGGAGGTGGTGTGATGATGTGGAGGTGCTTTGCTGGTGACACTGTTGGGGATTTATTCAAAATTGAAGCGGTGAGCGGTCCAGCTCACCACAAACCATCTCGATTGGGTTCAGGTCTGGTGACTGTGGAGGCCAGGTCATCTGGCGTAGCACCCTAACACTCTCCTTCTTGGTCAAATAGCCCTTACGCAGCCTGAAGTTGTGTTTGGGGTCATTGTCCTGTTGAAAAATAAATGATGGTCCAACTAAACGCAAACCGGATGGAATAGCATGCTGCTGCAAGATGCTGTGGTAGCCATTCTGGTTCAGTATGCCTTCAATTCTGAATAAATCCCCAACAGTGTCACCAGCAAAGCACCCCCACACCATCACACCACCTCCTCCATGCTTCACGGTGGGAACCAGGCATGTAGAGTCCATCCGTTCACCTTTTCTGCGTGCAAAGCAGTAATCAAAGCAAATGGTGGCTACTTTGAAGAACCTAGAATATAAGACATATTTTCAGTTGTTTCACACTTTTTTCTAAAGTGTAATGTATAATTCCACATGTGTTACTTCATAGTTTTGATGCCTTCAGTGTGAATGTACAATTTTCATAGTCATGAAAATACAGAAAAATCATTGAATGAGATGGTGTGTCCAAACTTTTGGTCTGTATTGTATGTATGAATGACTCTCATGGTAAGTTCCAGCCTATTGAGTATTTCTAGTGCTGGTCCAGGACTTAATTAAAACATCAATCCTTGAGCTACTCAATGCCAGTAGGAGGCCTGAAAGCTTTACCATGGATGACATCACATATAGACAAGGATGAATTGAGGTCTATGATGGCGTCTAGGCAGAATTTTGTGCATGAGGTTGTATTGTGTAGCCCTGGTACACAATACCAGGAGGATGAGTGGAGAGGTAACAGTTAAGGGCTCTTCATAACATCACGTACACTTCTGACACACCAAGCAGGGGTGTGGAAGGGAGTGATTTAGTCAGTCAGTTTCCTGTCCTTGGACAGAGTAGACGTGTCCAGTCTGAGCCTGTTAGCAGTTCAGAAAGTGGAGGCTAGTACAGGTGGTCTAGTTCACCTCAGCCTAGTCAGAGCTGTGCCCCACTGGAAGACAGACTGAGATATCTATTAAGAGTCGAGCAAATCGAAGGGCAAAGTGGAAGGAATATTTAAAAAGTGCTTTTGGCTTGGAGAAGTCCTGCACATTGCTACCGGTCACTGGGGACCGAAGGATCACTATTAGCTACAAGCATAGTGGTAAGAAAACCAGAGATTTACCGGACCTTAGGTCGCGGCAAACAGCCCCAAATAGTCAGTACGTAACTGGGGTCAGGGGGAGTGAAGACTTTGAGCCTGATCAGCAAGATAGGAATTCAACTCTCTCACAGGAAGGCTCCAACCACAAAACTGACTGGGCAGTACAGCTTTGGAATAGCTGGAATTATAGAGGGAACTACGCTGCAGGCTGGTTGGACTCATCATTATTGGACAGTAAAGGAGGCCCCTAATTTGCTTAACCGTTGCCTCAAAGCTCATCCTCCATCAACCCCATCAGCCTCCCTGGGACCTGCCTTACCATCTTACAAGTAAAGGTATGGAAAGACGCTGACGGTGTGAGACTGAGTTATTTACTTGCATGCTTGCACAACCCTGCTTTAACTACCGACCTGAGGGAAGAGTCCCACCTGTAGGGGACCCGACATCTAGCTGCATCACCATCCCCTCAGAGCTCTACAGCAGCGCTGGTACAAATTACCAGAGACTACAGGTGGCGTCACGAACTGTATATATATCCCCTGTAAATATATCCCCCAACATACGCCTGACCGCCAGGGCCACAGACCGAGCCACCGCTACCTGTGACAATCCCATAGACTTCTACGGGCTCGGCTCTGAGTACCCATTGCCCTGGTAACCCACAATTGTGGTGCGTGGTCGAGACAAATTGGCGTCACGAACAGGATACGAAACTTGCAGCATTGCGAGCCCTGTGTGCCTGTGGAGTGTTTTGATGAAAAAGACTGTTGCTGTTGTTTGGCGCCAAATACCGCCATATTTGCCGCCAGATTCGCGCCCTAAGGCGCTGGAGAAGAAGGTGGGCGTACCTGAAAGAGCGCGCAAAGTCTTGGACACGCCCCTGGCTCTGACTCAGCGGCAGGTCCTGCAACAGGAAGTGAACACTCTGACATCAGAGCGCCTGCGACGAAGGTCCTGTTCCCACTGCGGTGCCTGTGAAATAGCAGCGTCTGAAACCGGTAGGCTCCGTTTAACCAAGGAGGCGCTAAGATGTCACAACAACCGGCTGACAGTGCGGCCCCGGCCGGAGGCCCCAATCCCGCACCGTCTGGTATTGTAGCGCCAGATGGGGGCGCAGGCCCTGCACCCAGTCCGGTAGTCCCGATCATGCCACTAACGCTCCCATATATGCCTGGGGCGAAATGGCTTCCCCAGTACAGCGGTGAGCCAGGCACATTAGCAGGCTTCAAGCGGAAGTTATGCAGCATCCTAGAAATGTACTCCATGCCTGAGAGACAAAAAGCTGCTGTGCTAATAGGGCAGCTAACTGGCGCTGCTGAGAGGGAAGTGGAGACTTGGGATACCGTTGATCAGGAGTCGGTACCTGCGATCTTCCTTAAGCTACATGCCATATTTGAAGACCGCACAGAAACGGATCTCCGGATGGCCTTCTATCACTGTTCACAACAGCCAGGTGACAGCATCCGGGACTACGCTTGCCGACTACAAGGAGCCCTGAGAGCCCTCAAGCAAATTAACAATTTAAATGCTATCGACGAGAATAGAATGCTGAAAGAACAATTTATACAGGGATTGAGATCCCAAGAGGAACGCAGAACTGTAAATTGGTGGTCCTTAGAACATCCGGATGCTACCTTTGATGCCCTAAAGGACATGGCAATAAAAGGGCTGCGGCCCCTGGGCAAACCTGAGGTGGCCACCCAACATCATCAGGGTGAAGTCACTCTGGAACCGGCAGTAACCCCCTGTTCCCCGTTAGTGGCCGAAGCCAAAGCGCAGATGACACCTCCTAGTGAATTGGACTGTCTGCGCTCAGAGGTGCGCCAGCTGACTAAAAATCTGGCTGATGTAATGAGTGCCCTGCAGCTGCGGAAAGAGGAGGAAGGAAAGATCTTGTTAGCTGACTGCCCAGAAGACGTCCCGTGGATGCACCGGAGAAGAAAGAAGACGTCGCCCCCCCGGAGGAGGACAACGCCACCCCCAGGAGCAACCTCTGATCAACACCCTCCTCGTCGAGAGATCATCTGTTATCGCTGCAACCGGAAAGGTCATCTGTCTCCACAGTGTCCTTTAAACGGGCAGAACCTGGGTCCAAGGGCCAACACCCAGGAGAATACCCGTCAGGCCCCCTAGACTGGAACCGCGGGTATGTGGGCGGGCGACCCTACCTGTCTATTATTCTAGATGGTATTGCTGTTCCAGCATTGTTAGACACTGGGTCCCAGGTGACCCTAATACCTGATGCCCTATATACCAAGTACTGGTCAATGGACAGTCTTAAACCTCCGAGCCTTGACTTTACTGTGTATGCTTCTAATGGTCTTCCTGTAGAAGTACTCGGAACAAAATGTGTAGATGTAAAGGTGGGCAGAGAGGAGTTGAAAGACCAGGGGCTTCTGGTAGTAAAGACTGTAAATGAGGAGAACGGTTTAAATATAATTTTGGGTACTAACATTATCGGTAATTGTTTGGGAGAAGTTGTGTTCTTACTCCAACAGCTCGCTGAGATTGCCCGACCAAGGCAGAGAGGAGTAATCCAAAGAGAGATCCGGGCCCTGGTGTGTCAGCAGCAAGCGAAGCTTACAGACGGCGAAATTGGTAATGTACGGGTCACTGACTCGGATCCTATTGTGATACCCCCAATGAGTGAAATGATCATCTGGTGCAGGGCAGCCATAGGTCTGAGAGGACAGAATTATCAAGCTGTAGTAGAACCCCACCATTCAGAACATAGACCTACACTTATGACTGCTAGAGGAGTAGTAGAAGTGGTGAATGGAAGAGTACCGGTACGGCTTCTCAATTGGGGAGATGATGAGGTAAATTTACCCCGTTATGCAACCATTGCTAAACTTCATGCTGTCGACAATAATTCTATTCTCCCGGCTGAGTCCTTAGACTCCTGTCAAATAGCGGAGGACAATGACCCAGCAACTCAGGTGGCGGAATGGTGTCAGCAACTCCATGTTGGGACGGACACCACTCCCGCTCACCAGAAGCAAGGGGTATTACGGGTGGTGCAAGAGTACGCCCAAGTGTTTAGCAAAAATCCACTTGATTTTGGGATAATTAAGGGAGTACAACATCATATCCCTACAGGCAGTCATCCTCCCATCAAAGAGCGGTATAGGCCCATACCTCCAGCTCATTATCAGAAGGCTAAAGAAATGTTGCATGATATGAAGAAAGCTGGGGTGATAAGGGATAGTTGTAGCCCCTGGGCAGCCCCTCTAGTTCTGGTTAAAAAGAAAGATGGTAGTATGAGAATGTGTGTGGATTACAGGCAGGTGAACCGCATAACACACAAGGATGCATACCCGTTACCACGTATAGAGGAATCATTAGCTGCTCTGAAAACGGCTAACTACTTTTCTACCCTTGATCTGACTAGTGGTTACTGGCAAGTGGCTGTGGCTGAGGAGGATCGTGAGAAAACGGCTTTCACCACCCCAATGGGGCTCTGTGAGTTCGACAGAATGCCGTTTGGGCTCAGCAGTGCCCCAGGAACATTTCAGAGAGTGATGGAAAATTGTCTGGGACATCTCAATTTTGAAACCGTGCTGCTATACCTAGACGACGTTATCGTGTATTCCAAGACATATGAGGACCATCTGAAACACCTGGCAGAAGTATTCGAGTCCCTGTCCAGGTACGGGATGAAGTTGAAACCCTCAAAATGCCATCTACTCAAACAGAAGGTACAATACTTGGGGCACATCGTCAGTTCGGAAGGAGTAGCGCCAGACCCAGAGAAAGTCACTGCCATCCAGAAGTGGCCGGAGCCGAAAAACCTTAAGGAAGTGCGACAGTTCCTGGGACTAACGGGTTACTACAGAAGGTTCGTGAAAGATTACACGAAGAAGGCAGCTCCTTTACAGGACCTCCTGGTAGGACAATCCTTAAAGAGCAGAAACCCTCCTTTAACTGGGGTAAAGAACAGGCTGAAGCATTCCAAAAGATGAAAGAGATCCTTACAGGTGATGAGATCTTGGCCTATCCTGATTACAGCCAACCGTTCCTGTTGTACACCGACGCCAGTAATGAAGGGTTGGGAGCAGTTCTCAGTCAGAAGCAGAATGGTCAAGAAAAAGTCATCGCATATGCCAGCAGGA
Source organism: Oophaga sylvatica (assembly GCA_033576555.1). Lineage (NCBI taxonomy): Eukaryota > Metazoa > Chordata > Amphibia > Anura > Dendrobatidae > Oophaga > Oophaga sylvatica. The sequence goes on along the minus strand of JARQOD010003964.1, from coordinate 17,007 downwards.
AACTCAGGCCAACTGAAAGGAATCCGGAAAATTATAGCAGCTTCAAGCTGGAGTTTCTGGCGCTGGTCTGGGCCATTACTGAAAGATTTAAGCACTATCTGGCCTCCAATAAGTTCACGGCGTACACAGACAACAACCCGTTAACGCACCTGGAAACCGCCAAGCTGGGCGCCATGGAGCAGCGTTGGATGGCTCGGTTGTCCAATTACCAGTTTACTATCAAGTACCGGGCAGGTCGAAAGAATGCTAATGCTGATGCGTTGTCCCGAATGCCGCATGACTCTGATACGGAAGAAGAATCGGATGACCTGGAAGAATTGAGCTACCTGCGTTCCATCGAAATGGGGTAGTCCACGAGCATCGAGTCCACAGAAAGCAGTATGGTGCAACATTAAATCCTTTACCCCATCACAGCTGGAAAGAGACTCAGGACAGTGATCCAGTGGTCAGCCGCATCAAGGAGTTGTTAAAACAGGAAGGCTCCTCTTTGGAAAAGGAAGCACCTATGTCAGCCAAGCTCCTGTGGAACGAGAAAAGCAGGTTGTTCCTATACCGTGAGAAGTTGTGCAGGAGATACGTCAACCCCAGAACCCATGAGATGGTCTGGCAAATCGTGGTCCCCAAGGCAGACGTCCCAATGGTGTTGGAAGCATACCACGATCAAGCAGGACACTTTGGCTGGAGAAAGCTGGAGACCCTGTTGAGATGCCGGTTCTACTGGGTAGGGATGCGCAGCTCCATCGAGAGGTGGTGTCGGAACTGTGGACCCTGTGGTCTCAGAAGAAAGGACTACGGTAGTCAGAAGGCACCCTGCAACCTATCCGGACGACTCGTCCTCTGGAGATTGTGGCCCTGGACCACGTCAAATTGTCGCCAAGTAGATCTGGATACTCATACGCCTTGACCATGGTGGACCATTACTCCAGATTTCTGGTGGTTGTTCCAGTTAAGGACCAGACCGCAGTGACGGCCGCGAAAACCTTTCAAGCAAGCTTCTGCAGACCGCATGGGTATCCGGAGCAAGTATTTACCGATCAGGGACCTGCTTTCGAAGCTGATTTATTCAAGGAATTCTGTCACATGTACGGGTGCAAGAAAATTAGAACAACACCATATCACCCTCAAACCAACGGTCTTTGCGAAAAAATGAACCATATTGTCCTTGATTTGTTGAGATCCATACCGTTGGAAGACAGGAATCGATGGCCGGATTTACTACCTGATTTGGTTGATTTGTATAACCATATACCTGTCAGTTCCACTAACTGCACTCCAGCCTATCTTATGAGAGCAAGGCCCGGAAGACTACCAATGGATCTAGAACTTGGAGTGGTAGAACCGGAGGCAGACAACGCTGTTGAAAACTGGGACGTCAATCGGCAAGAGCAGTACAGAAGAGTGCAAACCTGTGTAGAGGAAAGTCTCAACAAGGCACGGGAGAAAACAGGAAGATGTTTACAACCGAAATGCTCCTGCCAAGCCTTTGATGCCTGGAGAGGTAGTATTAAAAAGAAAAAGGAAGATGCACAAATTGGATAATCAGTGGGAGCAAGAACCCTACGTCATACAAGATTCTAAATATGACAACAGAAAAGTTTGTGTCGTCAGTAAGGACGGAGGAAGAACAACAACCACTGTGTCCAGAGACCATTTGAAATTGTGTCCAGAACCCTTAAAGCGTTGTGAAAAGAACCCTGTCATCAATCAAGGAGAAAGAAAGGAAGAGGTCATACACACAGATCTGGGAGATTTTCCTGCGGATTGGCCCCGACTGGGAGATGCTGTAATAGTTCCGGTGTTGCAGTTTTACCAGCCACAAGAGGAAGTTTTACCTCCAGTTGTGCCCGTGGTGCCAGTTGAGCCCGTTCAGGAGTTACCCATTCCAGCAACACCTCAACCTGTGGAATCTCAAGAAGGATCATCTGAAGCAGCGCCCCATACTATGGGATCCCCTGGTGAAGCTGACTCACACCGCCCAGCCATCAGTACGCTTGCCAGATCCATAGAAAGATTGAGGCAGTTCTATAGTTTGCCGTTACGCAGTGCAGACAGATCGCAACTTGATATACCTGAAGCTACACCACGTAGATCAGAGCGAACCACCAAAGGGAAGTTACCCATTAGATATCAGCAGTGATTATAACGAATTGATGTGAATATTGTAAAAAGTCTATATATATATATGTGTTTTTCCCTATTATGTCTTATAATGGACTCAGAGGCTGAGGACTGAGCCAGCCCAAAAACTGTATCCTGTAAATAGTTGCACTAAGGTGCCTTTTAATGGTTTCACATGAAGCCTTGACTTACCTCTGAACAGAAAACCCGTGTGGTGTGGCACTGAGTGAGGTCTGCATTTGGATGTCCTGCAGCCCACCCAGGACCCACGTTGAAGGTTTGGTGCGGGTCCTTCACAAGTATATTGTCTATTTTTATGAACATGTTTATTTAATATTTGTATTTCTCTATAATGTTATTGTTCGCAACGTTCAAGACATCCTTACCTCCCGGATGGGACGAATTAATGTTTAATGTTAAATGCATAAACAAAAATGTCTCTTTATATTTTACAGCCCGGGAGTGCTGTCGTTTACCATGGGGGAATGTGTAGCCCTGGTACACAATACCAGGAGGATGAGTGGAGAGGTAACAGTTAAGGGCTCTTCATAACATCACGTACACTTCTGACACACCCAGCAGGGGTGTGGAAGGGAGTGATTTAGTCAGTCAGTTTCCTGTCCTTGGACAGAGTAGACGTGTCCAGTCTGAGCCTGTTAGCAGTTCAGAAAGTGGAGGCTAGTACAGGTGGTCTAGTTCACCTCAGCCTAGTCAGAGCTGTGCCCCACTGGAAGACAGACTGAGATATCTATTAAGAGTCGAGCAAATCGAAGGGCAAAGTGGAAGGAATATTTAAAAAGTGCTTTTGGCTTGGAGAAGTCCTGCACATTGCTACCGGTCACTGGGGACCGAAGGATCACTATTAGCTACAAGCATAGTGGTAAGAAAACCAGAGATTTACCGGACCTTAGGTCGCGGCAAACAGCCCCAGATAGTCAGTACGTAACTGGGGTCAGGGGGAGTGAAGACTTTGAGCCTGATCAGCAAGATAGGAATTCAACTCTCTCACAGGAAGGCTCCAACCACAAAACTGACTGGGCAGTACAGCTTTGGAATAGCTGGAATTATAGAGGGAACTACGCTGCAGGCTGGTTGGACTCATCATTATTGGACAGTAAAGGAGGCCCTAATTTTCTTAACCGTTGCCTCAAAGCTCATCCTCCATCAACCCCATCAGCCTCCCTGGGACCTGCCTTACCATCTTACAAGTAAAGGTATGGAAAGACGCTGACGGTGTGAGACTGAGTTATTTACTTGCATGCTTGCACAACCCTGCTTTAACTACCGACCTGAGGGAAGAGTCCCACCTGTAGGGGACCCGACATCTAGCTGCATCACCATCCCTCAGAGATCTACAGCAGCGCTGGTACAAATTACCAGAGACTACAGGTGGCGTCACGAACTGTATATATATCCCTGTAAATATATCCCCCAACATACGCCTGACCGCCAGGGCCACAGACCGAGCCACCGCTACCTGTGACAATCCCATAGACTTCTACGGGCTCGGCTCTGAGTACCCCATTGCCCTGGTAACCCACAATTGTGGTGCGTGGTCGAGACAGTATCTCAGGTTAAGGAATCCCTTAAACTGTGGAATTAGGACCAAATGAAGGTAGATTAGGGTCCAATAGGGATGCAAGTTATTAGTTAGCCTTCTATATGGAGCTATCATATGGTCAAGATCATAGTTTTTACATTAAAAAGGACGTGTCAATCTGGGCAATTTTTGTTTCACAGAAAAGAAAAACATTCTAGTACCAGGTCAAAAATGTAAAGGCTTTGTTGATCTTACTGAAAATAACCCTTTCTCTCTATAAGTGCCCATACACATTAGAGGACAGTCAGTTGAGCATGTTAATAATGAATGTACTGTATATGGTGTTGTTTCAACTTTCTCTGGACAACAAATGCAGAGGTAAAAAGGGATTGTACCTGTTGGCTTTCAACATGCCCAATCTTTTGTTTACATAGGTGGCGACGACTTTGAAAACTCATTCAGCTGAGACCTTCATGTGAAGGTGGTAGTCAGGAAGAATAGATGTTGGCATAATATTTTTTTTACCCAATGTGGTGTCCGAAAAGGGAAAATGCACATATAAAAATGAGATTTGAGATAAAGCATCCTTTTACAGGTCCTAACAAGCTCTTTCATGAGTGAGCCCTCCTGGATTTTTTTTTATTGCCTTCTGTTGTAAAATTAACGCACTTGGATGCTTATTAAAGGGAAGCTATGATCAGAAAATGAATTATTTTTTTTTAAATCGGGTTTTTGTGTTAAATATGTTCTTTAACATTTTTTGGCCATTTTCTTGCATCATTATCTGTATTAAAAAAAATAAAAATCAGAAATCTTGTAATTTTCACACCAGCCACTGGGGATTTTTTTAAGATCTAACTTCAAGAAATTCACTTTTACATTAGCAGCAGTGATCAGACTCTGATCCTATCTTTTTGTATTGAAGCATCTAATGAGTGTGTGCAAAGGCCATTGTTAAGGAGGAGGAGCTGTGTCATCACTTATTGTGATTGGTGGATTCTGTTGTTATCAGCTGTATATAGAGAATCCTGCCTCTGATGATAAGGAGACTGCTGAAAACCCTTCCTGGAAGGACAGGAAGTAAAATTCTAAAAATGCCCAAGGAACTAATGTGAAAATTGAAAGATTACTAATTTTGTTGTTTAATAATGATTGCGCTATGAAAACAAATTGCCAAAAATTAAAAAAAAAAAAATACAATGTTCTGTCCCCACATGAGGCGAATGGAGGTATTGTTGATTGGGGCTGGGAGAGTTTTCTTACCTTCCGCTTCCTCATGCAGAGCAGACAGGACCAGTTCTGTTCAGCGTCCAGAGAGATGATGCACACCAGGGATTGTGAAGTCCAGACTTGTTATTTGGAAATCTGGACATACAGTTTATGATTGGTATACAGTAACTTCTCCAGAAATGCAGGTGAAACGAGGTGCAGGAAGATGTAGCACCAAGTATGGCTGCAAGTGTGACCAGCAGGAGTGAGTGGTCGAAAACTGAAGCCTTTCACAGCTCGGTGCAAAGCGTGTCTCTCCCATAAAGAACAAGCAAATGGCTGCTAACAGGAAGAAGAAGCAGTGACCTCAGCACAGGAAGTGAAAGGCATGTACCAGAATTAATTAGTTACAGGCTGCCACACAGAAAGGGCCACCAGGTGACAGCAGAGAGCATGAAAGAATAGATTATACACAGCATGGAAATAACACAATACATAACCCAGACAAACGGAACAGCACATACAACACAAAAAAGGGATTTCCAAATAAGCTATTTTCTGATGATAGCATCCTTTAAGAATCTCTGATTTTGGGAATATTTTATTGTGTGGTGCAGGATATTACAGTTTGCAAACCAGGTAAATAATTGGACAGAGATGGCTAATCCATAGAAAAACACGCACCACCACTGATTTCTATTTTCTTTCACATTGCTGACTGATGATGACCTTCGTTGCCTTCAGAGCTGCACTTAATGTGCTCCTTGCAACTAACGGAAAACCAACGCGGCTTCAAGGACGGAGCTCTGTACGAGGGAGTGATCGGGCTCCACTTCCCTGTCTTACGTTAATGTTCAAAGCTTTTTAATGGAAATGTACTGCAGAGAAGTGACAAGTTATTAAAATATAATGGCACAGATAATGCAAACAATTTCACAGTGCTCAACCGAGAAAAGGGTTTTCGAGAACTGAGGATGCCATAAATAATACAGCATTGGTTAAGCTGCAAGTGGTAATCTGTGTGTCACATATATCATACACCAAGTCCTTAGCAATTAGCTTATAAAACAGAAGGTGGATACTAAAAATGGTGTCAAATGTGTTAAAATGACGTACCGAGCTTGACAAATTTGGTCCAACTCACTAGAAAAAAAACAGACATATTTGTACTTCTTCATTGACACCAATATTGTGCAAAAAAAAAAAAAATTGGAACATTTTTAGGACTTCTCTTAGCCAGACAAATTTTGGTGATTTTTTTTTTCTGATATTAATAGACTTTTTTTTATGACAAAGTGTTGAAAAATAAAAAATGGTGAAGATGGAATTATTCAGCATACGCTCCTCAACATTGAAACTGCAGCACCAAGAAGGAACAGTCGTGGAATAATGGCAATCACAAGAGGGATAGACATGTTACTGATCTGCAAATGTTGAAATATAGAAACAAAATTTTCAAAACATCTCTATTTATGAGATTATTAATGGTCGTTGGAGGAATGTTCTGCCACGCTGAATGCACTTGGGCATGAAAATCACTGAGATCCTTAATGTAATTGCCAATCAATGACGTCCCACATGTGTTCGATGGGAGACAAGTCAGGAGACACTGTAGGCCGTGGCAGCACTTGAGTAGGACTGGTTTTAGATTCACTTGTGAAGGCCTCTTTATGGCATTTCCCTCTTGGTCTTCATATGAAAACCGGTGGTTGGAATGAAGCAAAGGAGGTTTATCCTCTTCAGCGATGAGTGCCACTTTTGTCTTGGATGGAATGATTGCCAGAGATTAGTCTGGAGACCAGGTGAGCTATGCCATGAAGAGGTCTTCACGAGGAAATGTCACACTGGTCTTCTTCTAGGACTGTAGTGTGGGGTTGAATGATGCCCTCTAGTCTTTATTCCAGGTCCACTATGAGTCCAGCTTTACATTGATTTGGTAGTAGATCCAGTGGTATGGCCATTTCTCCACATTGTCCCAGGAGTCATTTTTCAACATGACAATGCTAGGCTGCATGTTGCTTGTGCTACGGTAAGCAGCTTTCATGGTCTAAACGTGCAACCATTGCCTGCAGCGTCTCAGGACTTGTCTCCCATCAAACAGATCTGGGATGCTATTGGTCGGCTGTTACAAAGGAAGCTGCCAGCAGGGTCCCCTAGTCCCTACTTCTGAAGCTTCAGTTTAAGGCTGGTGTTTCGCACATTATCAAATGCCATTGCAAAGTCCAAATATGTCCCATCAACTGCATGACCCGCATCCAAATTTGCACTTACCTACTCATCCAAATTTGTACTTACCTCCTCATAGAAACCCAGCATGTTGTCAGTTATTTTATTATTCTCTGCAATATATTTCTGAAGTTCATCTCCTATAATGCTCTAAAATATTTTGCCTGGATTCACCTTTTTAACCTTCTTGAAGATTGATATACTACGTAGGCCATCCTCCCATCTCTGCTACAAGAGAATCTAAGAGGATGAGACACTGCCGTCTGTCAATTACTCAGCTCAACTCCCTCAATATCCGAAGATGAATATTTTCTCGCTTAGGATCTTTATCAACAAATAATTTGCTCAGTCCCAGCTGTGCTTCTTCTTGTGTCAGATTAGTAATATTGAGTGGTGAACCATGATTGTTGCCTTGCTGAATGACACCTGGCACTGGCAGTTCATTGGTGAACACAGATGAAAAGTACATGTTTAATAGCTCCAGATTCTCTTTGCCCTCTATTATTAGAATCATAGTATCATAGAATGGTAGAGTTGGAAGGGACCTCCTGGGTCATCTGGTCCAACCCCCTGCTCAAAGCAGGATTCACTAAATCATCCCAGACAGATGTCTGTCCAGCCTCTGTTTGAAAACTTCCATTGAAGGAGAACTCACCACCTCTCGTGGCAGCCTGTTCCACTCATTGATCACTCTGTCAAAAAGTTTTTTCTAATATCTAATCTGTGTCTCCTCCCATTCAGTTTCATCCCATTGCTTCTAGTCTTTCCTTGTGCAAATGAGAATAAAGATGATCCTTCTACAATGTGACAGCCCTTGAGATATTTGTAGACAGCTATTAAGTCTGTCCTCAATCTTCTTTTTTGCAAGCTAAACATTCCCAAATCCTGTAACCGTTCCTCATAGGACATGGTTTGCAGACTGGACACCATTCTGGTCGCTCTTCTCTGAACTTGCTCCAGTTTGTTGATGTCTTTTTTAAAATGTGGTGCCAAAAACTGGACACAGTATTCCAGATGAGGTCTGACCAAAGAGGAGTAGAGGGCAATAATGACTTCATGTGATCTACAGTCATGGCCAAAAGTTTTGAGAATGACACAAATATTATATTTTCACATGATCTGCTGCCCTCTGGTTTGACAGATGTTTTTATCACAGACAGAAATATAATTGCAAACATATGAGTAACAAAAGCTTATATTGACAGTTAGAATGAGTTAATGCAGCAAGTCAATATTTGCAGTGTTGACCCTTCTTCTTCAGGACCTCTGCAATTCTCCTGGCATGCTCTCAATCAACTTCTGGACCAAATCCTGACTGATAGCAGTCCATTCTTGCACAATCAATGCTTTCATTTTGTCAGAATTTTTAGGTTTTTGTTTGTCCACCCGTCTCTTGATGATTGACCACAAGTTCTCAATGGGATTAAGATCTGGGGAGTTCCAGGCCATGGACCAAAAATCTCTATGTTTTGTTCCTGAGCCATTTAGTTATCACCTTTGCTTTATGGCAAGGTGCTCCATCATGCTGGAAAAGGCATTGTTGATCGCCAAACTGCTCTTGGAGGGTTGGGAGAAGTTGCTCTTGGAGGACATTCTGGTACCATTCTTTATTCATGGCTGTGTTTTTAGGCAAGACTGTGAGAGAGCCGATTCCCTTGGCTGAGAAGCAACCCCACACATGAATGGTTTCAGGATGCTTAACAGTTGGCATGAGACAAGACTGGTGGTAGCGCTCACCTTGTCTTCTCCGAATGAGGCGTTTTCCTGATGTCCCAAACAATCTAAAAGGGGATTCATCAGAGAAAATAACTTTACCCCAGTCCTCAGCAGTCCACTGCCTGTACCTTTTGCAGAATATCAGTCTGGCCATGATGTTTTTTCTGGAGAGAAGTGGCTTCTTTGCTGCCCTCCTTGAGACCAGGCCTTGCTCCAAGAGTCTCCGCCTCACAGTGCGTGCAGATGCCTCACACCTGCCTGCTGCCATTCCTGAGCAAGCTCTGCACTGCTGGTAGCCCGATCCCGCAGCTGAAACATTTTTAAGAGACGGTCCTGGCGCTTGCTGGTCTTTCTTGGGCGCCCTGGAGCCTTTTTGGCAACAATGGAACCTCTCTCCTTGAAGTTCTTGATGATGCGATAGATTGTTGACTGAGGTGCAATCTTTCTAGCTGCAATACTCTTCCCTTTTAGGCCATTTTTGTGCATTGCAATGATGACTTCACGTGTTTCTTTAGAGATAACCATGGTTAACAGAAGAGAAACAATGATGCCAAGCACCAGCCTCCTTTTAAAGTGTCCAGTGGTGTCATTCTTACTTAATCATGACAGATTGATCTCCAGCCATGTCCTCATCAACACCCACACCTGTGTTAATGGAGCAATCACTGAAAAGAGGTTAGCTGGTCCTTTTAAGGCAGGGCTGCAATGATGTTGAAATGTGTTTTTGGGGATAAAGTTCATTTTCTAGCCAAATATTGACTTTGCAAGTAATTGCTGTTAAGCTGATCACTCTTATAACATTCTGGAGTATATGCAAATTGCCATTAGAAAAAGTGAAGCAGTAGACTTTGTAAAAATTAATATTTGTGTCATTCTCAAAACTTTTGTCCATGACTGTAGACTGTATGCTTCTGTTGATACATCCCAGAATTGTATTTGCCTTTTTGCTGCTGCATCGCACTGTTGACTCATGTTCAGTCTGTGATCTATTAGTATACCCAAGTCTTTTTCACATGTGCTGTTGCTTAGCCTATTCCTCTCTTTCTGTACACGCTTTTTTCATTTTTATTTCCCAGATGTAGTACTTTGCATTTTTCCTTGTTAAAAACCATTCTGTTAGTTGCTGCCCACTGCTCCAGTTTATTTATATCTTTTTGAATCCTCTCTCTCTTCTCTAGTATTAGCTACCCCTCCTAGCTTTGTGTCATCAGCAAATTTAATCAGTTTACCCTCAATTCCTTCATCTAAATCATTGATAAAGATGTTGAACAATACAGGGCCCAAGACAGAGCCCTGTGGTACCCACTTGATACATTCTTCCAACTGGATGTGCAGCCATTTACGACCACTCTTTGGGTCCTATCACTAAGCCAGTTATGAATCCACCTAACAGTTGCCTTGTCCATTCCATACTTAGTCATTTTATAATATTGTACAGCATTTCCCTGATCCACCCAGTCAGTGATTCTGTCATAGAAGGAAATTAAATTAGTCTGACATGACTTATTAGTTACAAACCCATGCTGACTCTGGTTAAGCACTTCATTCTTGTCCAGGTACTTACATACATGTTGTTTAATAATTTGTTCAAAGATCTTTCCTGGTATAGATGTCAGACTCACCGGCCTATAGTTCCCGGGTCCACCTTCTTCCCCTTTTTGAAGATAGGAACAACATTGCTCTTCTCCATCTTCTGGGACTTCTCCTGTTCTCCAAGAATTTTCAAGATTTGGGAGAGTGGTTCAAAAATTTCTTCTGGTATCTCCTTCAGTACTCGGGGTGTAATTCATCTAGACCTGGGAACGTAGGGATAATAAACGTACTAGAAAACAAGCAAAGTAACAAATGATTATTGTTCCTTGTTAAGTCTTAAAGATGCGCTGGAAAATGAGGACCCTTGACAACATGGCCTGTACCAAGCACATCAAAAGCAAGTCCAAGACCTAAACCAACAAAACCACATCTCTGAGATAAAGGACCGCCACCAACCACTTGTTTAAAGTATTTACAATCAGAACAATAGGCCCCAAACAAAGTCAGTGTTATCAAGGCAATACCTACTTTGCTTAACCCTTGACCTCGTCTCAGTGTAGAGCCAAAGATCCATTCTTACAGCAGAGAACAAATCCAAACTACGGCCAACTAAGGTTTTTGGAATGTCCTGTCCCAATTAAGATACATTTCTTACTTAATATACAAGGGGGGAGGGGTGGTGGAAGCTAAGGGGTTGCAGAATGGTATTTGAATTTTAGAAATATTTGAAAATTTATAAATAGTGTGACAAATTTCGAGCAAATTCATATTTTCATTATTTTTGTGACTAATAAAGGAATGAAGTGACTGAATCTTCCAGAAGGAAAGAAGTGAAATTTCAGATCCTGATTGTTAATAGAAATTGTTTGAATAAAATTTCTGTACGAGCCTCATACCTATTTATTATTTAACCGTCTATCCTTTTTAAAAATAATCTCATGCCCCTTACGCCTTTTTAATGTATCCTGTCTTGAACACATTTTGACAAATCCTATAGCTCACCTCCAAATTGAGATACTCAGCTGCTACAAAAATAAACCTTCCAGCTTTATTTAGCCTCGTTGGAGCCACTGGATTGTCGATACCAATTCGGAAGACAAAGAAGCAAGGTGTAAAACTTCTTGTTTTTACACTAACATAAACCAAACATTTGAAAACAAAGTAAAAAAGTTACCAACAAAAAAATCAAGATAAAACCCTCGCCTTATAAAAGTACAGGTATTCACAAAACCGATAATACATTATCCTAAGTGTTAGGAACTTGAAATTTGTCTTCAAAAGAACAGGAACCAAACAGTGTTCCAAAACTCAGACCTAAAAATTCCCGAATACCAAGTAAATATGAGGATCAAACATGGGTACAATTTTACGTAAGACATTGTGCCTTAAACTTCTTGGACGATCTTTTCTAGTCATTGAAACTTTCCAATTTGTTCAATTTTTCATTCTTAAAAACGCAATTGCCACACAATTCAAGAGTTGTCCTCAGGATGTTGCCCAGAAATCCCAGAACTTCTCCGAATGTTCACTCGAGGACTTATGACCAAGGAGGGAGACTCCCTTTGGAGGCAAATCGTTGTTTACCATTGAGGCCCAAAAAATAAAAAAATTTTTTTTAAGTCCTTATTTTTCAGCTGTATTTTCTATTTTGCCCAAAGGATTCTATTCTTCTTCTTGCCCTCTGGGTTGAGGTTATGAAAACCAGATGATAAATCCTGCGATTCCCCATGTTGCTTTAAATTACTTGCTGTCTACATAGGTCATTTTATGATGCACCTCCATTTGACATTATGTTACACACCTGTTCAAGTTCGGGGCTCTGCCCTTTTACCCCCAAACGCTGAACTTCTTATCTCCACATTGGGCTTTGCAAGTTCCGGGGGTGGTTCATGTGTTGAACTTCCTAGGCTTACACAAGACTTCTCAAACACCCCCTATTTTGGTATTAAAAACTTTCTAGTAAATGTTTTTTTGTCTGTTCACAGTTTCAGGAGTCTCCTGGTTGCCCACTCATGAGATCCCATTTGTGTCTTCATATCACTGCAACTGGCTAATTCCCCCCCGGAAGTCTCCTTCTGCCGCGCTTCAATGGTTTCAGACTTTCAACTTAACTTTGAAGTTCTATTATACCTTTTCCCCTTTCTAGGACTTGGCATTTTCCAGGGTCTCCTAGCGCCTGCGGCTTCCATGGTTTTTAGGGGTTTTCTTGTTACTCCAGGTTTTGTCCGGATTAGTCTGCAATCTCCAGCAACTCCTGTCTGCCTGGGCTTCCATTCTTGGGTCTTCATTGCCGAGATCTCAGTAACTCGAGCGCCAAACTTCCATAGATTGATCCGGTCTGCGAGTGGCTTCCGAACTCTGTACCTGCTGTGGTCTCCGGATCTCCGTCTGCCTGCGTTTCAGTAACTTTGTACCTGGCTGTCTGCGGCTTCATTCTGAGTTTCAGTTGTAGCCTTCTGTAAATCGCTAATGGTCCTCCCTATCTGCTATCCGTGTGCTATGCTTCACCGTTTGTTGCCCAGATGCCTTGGCCTGTTGCCCCATCGATTTGGGTTTAAAGGAGCCGTCTCACCCAGTAAGACCCTTTTGTGTAACAAGTAGTCTCCAAGTATGGCTAACAAAGCCAAGAAATCTTATATTCCCATATTCCATATTCACTCACAGGCGATGGGGGAAGATTCAGGAGGAAGGAATGTCATGAAGGACTTGTCACCCCAGTGGTCGTATTTAAGGACCCGGGTATCATGACTCTGCATCACCGCCGTTCTGTCACTGTTAAAGGAAGGCAGCATGGGGGGGGTGGAGGTTATCATGGGGGGGGTGAGAGGATGGAGATTATATACCGGTGAGGTGCGGAAGTTGTAACCATGGTGAGGGAGGGGAAAATTTTAAACCGGGGGGGGAGGGGGGGAGGTTTTACACCGGGGGGGGGGGATGGAAATTATTACCGGGGTGAGGGGTGGAGGTTATACCCGGGGGGGTGATGGGATGGAAATTATTACCAGGGGGAGGGGTGGAGGGTTATACCCGGGGGGGGGGGGATGGGTGGGAATTATATACCTGGGGTGAGGGGTGGGGGAAACACCGGGGGGTGATGGCAGGAAATTATAACCTGGGGTGAGGGGTGGGGTTTTTTAAACACCGGGGGGTGATGGGAGGAAATTATATACCTGGGGTGAGGGGTGGAGGTTTACACCGGGGAAAAAGGAGCCAGATGTTATACACCGGGGGGCAATGGCTGTACTGAAACTTGAATTCAATATTGAGTCGTTCGATATTTTTTCTCCATAAATATCTGTGTGTTGGTTTAAATTAAAAAAATATACAAAAAAAGGGGAAAAAAAGTGAAAAAAAATCCTGTATGTCAACCGTGTACTGAAACTTGCAGAGTCCTCATTAGACACGGAGTGCCTACGAACAACCTATTTTTTGCTAACAATCTCCCCCTCCATCGTATCAATTTTTTCCAAAATGCAAAATCTGTCTAAAGCATCATCCGCCATGAACATGCACATTTTTATCCTTGTATCAAAATACAGCTGAAGTTCCTCTGAGGCCCAAAAATTACTTCTAAGATGGACGATCTTGACTTGAAACATGCCACAAGCAAGTAGGCGTAATCAGGAGGAGGAAAAAAAAGCGCCCTACCCCAGCAAAGGAAATCAATTGGCCGTCAGGCCTAATTTTCACTTGATTTTTCGTCAAAGTAAGGTAAATCAAGTGAGGAATGTTTTTTATTTTTCCACGACACTTTTGGGTTGATATGTGCCATCTCTAAAAGCTGTCTAGTTAGAGGAGGAAGCCGGATAAGATTCACTGGTTGCACAAAGTGAAATGCGCCTACATTTCTAAACAAAATGACCTCCCAAACATGAGCGGCTAAAGGAATCCATCAAGCCATCAAAAATCCACATCTTCGGGAAGCCCAGGTTCGCTCAAAAAATCTAAACCAAAAGTTCCCCGCCGTTGTTTTTTTGGATTTTTCAACTATTTTCTTCTTTATTTGCTTTGTAAAGTGAATTTTTAAAAATACTTTTTGCTTATTTTTCAGTAATCAGAACATTGTGCATCACATTTTTTTAGAGATATTATTGTTTGTTGACACACCTTAGCGTGCCGCCATTTAAAAAAGAAAGAGGGAGCCTGGCCTCAAAATATAGCTCTCCAAATGTTTCCTGACCCCTGAAGCAATAAAAAGTGCCATTTGCCTGTATCCAAGGTTTTTTTGTTGAAGTAGATGAAATCATTACTGGCTGTTTTTTCAGTGGTGCGGTTTTAGGGATTTTATTTTTTGATCTGAGAAATTAAACATCAACATAAAAAGAAACATTGGGACTAGAGTTTGGAAAACTTTCCGATATCCAAAATATCGGAATCGGAATGGTAGGATACCATTAAAATATCGGCGATCCCGATCCCGATACCGGAAATCATTTAAGTCATGGGAACAAAAAATGTAACAAAAAAACCTTTTTCTTTCCTTGTAAACACTAAATAACACACAAGAATAATAATTTTAATTATATATACAAATATAAAAATACATGTCATTGTGAAATTATTACAATATTAATATTTATCACTTCTACATAGTAAAAACCTCGATTCAATTGCGGGAAAAGGGCGGCTTTTGGAAAAGACAGAAGCACCCGCTAAATGCACTTGGTTTACAAGAGTTAACCATTCTTTTCATGTAGTTTGATATTATTTCACAAACAATTACATGAGTGTATGTGTGCAAAATTTCACACCTGTAGGGGTAATTAAAAAGTGTTTTTTTACAACAAAAATTTACACCTTTAGTTAACCCCAACAAGGTGAAATTTTGCACATTACCCATGTAATTGTTTGTGCAAACAATATCAAACTACTTGAAAGCATGGTTAACTCTTTAAACCAGTTCATTTCATGTGGGTCTGCATTTCACAAAAGCCGGCAATTGAATTAGCGGCATTTAACTAGTAGAAGTGTATGAACTAAAATATAAATAAATATTATATATATGTGTACAATTAATGACTGTATATATATATTAATGGGTGTAAAATTGCTGAAAAAAAATGGTGGGCTCCGCACTATTTTCGCAACCAGACAGACAAAGTCAGTGGTGGGGGGCAGAAAAAAAGCCCAGGGGGCCATTATTTTTGCCCCCCCCCCTGGCACTAACATCTGCCCCCAACCCCCGAAAGGGCAAATCTCTAATAGATTCGCCCTTTCGGCACTTTGCCGTCTATTCCCATTGCGCTTAGCTGTGGCGAATGGGTAAATATGGGGGTTAAAGCCACCTTGATTGAAAGGGGACCTTAAGCAGGTTAATAATTTTGGGGCGTAATTAGCAAACATTATTAACCTATTGCATAAATAAAAAAAAAAACACCACACTTAATTAAAATCATTTTTAATGAAATAAAGAACATGTTTTGACCATCTTTTATTTTACTGCAAAAACCATTCCGTATAAAATAAAAAAAAAGAAATTTATTCTTACCTATCCCAGCACAGTCAGGTCCCACGGTTAATCCTTTTCAGAAAGGGTTAATGTTTACTGCGGGAAACCCCAGCAATGCTGCAGCCTCAAGTAAACCCCCAAAGAATGAGTTCCCTCCTGTCAAGGAGAGGAAGTGGAAAGCTTAATTGATTGCTTTCCACTTCATTAGGTCAGCCAGGGGGCAAATCAGTGCGCAAGGGAACTGTTAACAAAAATAGGGTTCCCTTCGAAAAAAAAATGGCTGGGGTCCCCCTATTTTTGTTTACCAGCCGATGAAGAGCTGCTGAGGCAGGTATTTAAGGCGGGGGGGGGTTGGGAGCCAAATCCATGGACCTTGCCAGCAGGTCACTGGAGTACCTTGGGCCCACCAGAAAAAATTATTCTTGGGGCCCACCAATACTTCCCAATTGAAGAAGGGAAAGAGGGACAAAGGCTGTGGCCGTTGTGCTGCTGCAGCAAATTTTAGGCCATGCCGTTGCACACAGACTGTCCAGGAGTTTTGGAGTTTAGTCCAGGGTGGGAGGAGATCCTCAGGAGACACCGTGTGCTCATCAGGAGCATGCCCAGAAGTTTTAGGGAGGTCATACAGATACCTCCCAAATTTTTAAGACAGGGGAAAAGGTTAAAGCGCGGCGCGTATGCGCGGCGCTGCAAATTTTAGGCCACGCCCCGACCACACCCATTTCACAGCTATACCCCAAATCCGGCCCAACGTACCCATTTAGCACTGTGATCACATGACTGGTAATGAGGGCACAGTGGCTGGACTGGGAAAGAAAGAAAGAGCAGCGAAGAGAAAGAACAACAAGAAGAAAGAAGGAAAGAAAAGAGAGAGAGAAAAAAAAAGAACAGAGAGAAAAAAGAACGAGACGAGAAAGGAAAGAACAGGACGGAAAGAAAGACTAAGAGAGGCCATAGGCGTAGCTAGGGTTTTGGTTTTGGGGGGCGAAACTTCTGAGGGGCCCCTAATCGAGAACCTCAACAAATACCGCCTTTGCCAAAAATAATCTAATTAAAAAGACCAATATTGATTTAGCCATATGGTCTTGGTAAAATAAACCCTTCCCCCACAGAACAAAATAGATTAAGCACGGTACGATAATACTTACCGCTGATTTTTTCAAGAATTGTTCACTTTTCATGTTTTTCCCTGGCCCAGACCGACAGAGACTTCTCC